>JAAAKM020000338.1:0-26608 GCA_010016025.2 Alatinidae sp. Z8VKAUB7J3 | reverse complement strand
CCTGCTCGCAGCGATATCACTGAACTTTTGCATTCACCTGTTCTATGGTTTATGACTTCATATAGGGAATAATATCAGGGCCTCCTACTCCACAGCCCCCCGCCCCGCCCTCGGCCGAGCCGGGCACCGACGGGCTCATCCCGACGAGACCCCGTCGCGCAGCGCTCCCGACAGCGCGCGGACCGACCCTTCGACCGACCGCGCGATCGACGCGTAGGTGCCGTCGCGGTAGCGACGCGGAACGCCGAAACGAACGACGCCGTGGCCGGCGCGCGGCCAGTTGCGATCGCGCGGTAGCACCTCGTACATGCCGTCCACCCAGATCGGTACCACCGGCGCCTGCATCGTCTTGGCGAGCAGGCCGACCCCCTCCCGGAAGGGCACCATGCGGCCGTCCTCGGCGCGCGCTCCCTCGGGGTAGATCAGGATGCTGAAGCCCCGGTCGAGCAGCTCACCGGCGTGCGTGAGCGCGGTCCGGAAGCCGCTCTCCTGAGGCAGCAGGAAGGCGTTGAACGCGACGGTCGCCAGATCGTAGGCCATCCGCTTGGCGAGTCGCTGCGTCCAGCCGGCGTCGGGTCCGAGGTCGAAGTACTCCTTCCAGGCGGCAGGCGCGAGCCGGTCGCGCCACTCGAGCGGCAGGGCGTGCAGGATGGCGGTGGTGTCGAGATGGCTGACGTGGTTGGCGGCGAACACCACCGGCTCGTCGATGCCCTCCAGGTTCTCCAGTCCCTCGACCTCGACGTCGTAGTAGCGCGACAGGAGCGGCAGCAGCAGGCCGTCGCGCACCACCCGCCGCAGTCGGCGCGCGGGCCCGGTGCGCACCCAGCGACGGAACGGAATCCGGGTGGAGTCCGACCCGCCCCGCGCCACCAGCTCCTCGATCTCGCCGACTCGGGTCTCGGCCGCGAACCGGGTCTCGTCGAGATCGACGTTCAGCACCTGCTCCAGCCGCGCCACCAGCTCCACCCGGTCGAGCGAGCCGAGGCCGAGGTCGGCGTGCAGTCGCTGGTCGGCCCGGATCTCCTCGATCGGCTGACCGCTGAGCTGTGCCAGCATGGCGCGCAGGCGATCGCCCTTGGCGGTGACCAGCTGCGGGCGCGCGTCGTCGGCACCGTCGCTCGTGCGCAGGGCGGCGAGCACCTCGTGCTTGCGCACCTTGAGCGTGGTGGTACGAGGGAAATCGTCCTGCGGCCAGACGTGCCAGCCGCTCACCCGCTGGTGGGGCTCGAGGGATTCGTTGGCAGCCCCGATGGCCGCCTCGAAATCGGACCCGGGGCCGTCCGGGATCACCACCGCGTGCACCACCTCGCCGCCGTCGACCGGCATGCCGACGACGCACGCGTCGCGCAACGCCGGCTGCCGGCGCAGCGCCTGCTCCACGTCCTCGGCGTGGACGTTGCTGCCGTCGGACAGCACGATCAGGTCCTTCTCCCGCCCCTTGAGGAACAGGAAGCCGTCGGCGTCGATGTCGCCGAGGTCGCCGGTCCGGAACCACTCGCCGTCGAAGGTCGCCGCGGTGGCGTCGGCGTCGTCCAGATAGCCCTGGAAGACGTTGACCCCTCGCGCCTGCACCTCGCCGGCGTCGGTGGTGCGCAGCTCGACGTTCGGCAGCGACAGACCGACGCTGCCGAAGCGACGATTCTCGAGCGTGTTGCAGGTCAGGATCGGGGCCGTCTCGGTGAGCCCGTAGCCGACCACGATGGTCACCCCGAGGCCGTCCCAGAACCGCTCCAGGTCCGGGTCGAGCGGGGCTCCTCCGGAGATGAAGAAGTGCGGTCGGCCGAGGCGGCGGTGGACCGGGAAGAACAACGCCTTGCGCAGACCGACCGGCCAGCGACGGGCCGCCCCGACGAGGCGCTGGAAGGTGGAGTCGGGGGCGCTGCCGAGCTTGCTCTCGATCGAGCTCCGGAACGACGCCAGGAGCCGCGGCACGCAGGCCACCACCCGGATCCCCGGGCGCTGGAGGGCGTCGAGGATCGAGGTCGGCTTGAGCGTGCGCAGGTAGGACACCGAGGTGCCGTAGCTGAGCGGGCCGAGCAGGCCGACGGTCTGCTCGAACATGTGGCTCAGCGGCAGCAGCGACAGGAAGCCGTGATCGCGCTCCAGACGGATCCGCTCGCGCACCCCCTCCAGGTTGGCCACGACGTTGCGATGGGTCAGCACGACTCCCTTCGGGTCGCCGGTGGTGCCGGAGGTGAAGACGATCTCCAGCGGCGAGTCGGGGTCGACGTCGCGTACCGCCGCGAGCGGCAGGTCGGTGTCGTCGAGCATGCGGCGCACGTCTTCGAGCCAGTGCGAGTCGACGCCCAGGTCGGCCTGCCCCATCAGGCGGCTGCGCAGCGCCAACTTCACGCCGGCGCGGCGGACGAACTGGGCGACCAGCTCGGCGCTGCTGCGCGCATCGGCCGGCACCAGGGTGGCGCCCAGGCCGGCGCACGCGAAGTACGACGCGACCCACTCGGGCGAGTTCGGTCCCCACAGCAGGACGCGATCGCCGGCCCGGATCCCCTGGCGCTCCAGGTAGGTGCTCAGGGAGAGGATGCGGCGATGGAGACCTTCGTAGGTCCAGACGAACTGCCGGTAGCCGGACAGGTCGACGAGCGCGGGGCTCGCGCCCCGGCTCGGAAAGGTGCGCACCAGGTCGTTGATCGATTCCACGCTCGCCACCTCCGTCCGCGCGTCCCGACCGGCGTTCCTCCCCCCGGTGAAGGGTCGCCAGGATCTTACACCTCGACGGCCCCGGCCGTTCCGCCGCTCCCCCCGCTTCGGCCCCCGACACGAAAAAGCCGCGCGGCCGGAGCCGCGCGGCTTTCGGAAGGCGCGTCGATGCGGACCCGGTCAGTTCAGGACGATGAACTCCGGGCTGCAGCTCGCGGTGGCGTTGTCGCCCCCGGCGGACGCGGTGGCGGTGAAGGTCGGCGTCACCGGACAGGCCGCCGCCGGGGGCTGGTTGCCGGGCAGCGCGAAGTTCTTGCGCAGCTCGTACGAGCCGGGCGCGACCGACATCGGCGCCAGCACCGGGAAGTTGACCGGCGAGGTGATGTCCACCCGGACGGTCCCCGACGCTCCGGAGTCGTTGGAGCCGGTCACCCGGTAGGTGACCTCGGCGCCCGGACAGCGAGCCAGACACGAGCACTCGAGCTCGACCGTGATGCCACCGGCCGGGGCTCCCACCTGGGTCGCCGCGCCGACGTAATCGCTCACGTAGCCGCTATCGTAGCCGACGCTCAGCGCCACCCAGGTCTCCTCGCCCGGGCCGGCCTCCGGGATCTCGACGTCGGCCGAGGCGTCGCTCGGATTGCCGTCGAGGTCGGTCAGCATCAACCAGGCCGACGTCTCACGGGTGGTCGGCTCGGTAGCCGCGTTCACGTACCACACCGACACGTCGGTGATCAGCGTCTCGCCGGCACCGGAAGAGTCGACGTAGACGCCGGAGTCGATCCCGGCCTGGTCCCAGGTCACCTGGAAGTTCGGGTTGGCGCCGTCGCCCAGCGCGGTGACGGCCGGAGCCGGGATCGGCACCAGCGCGATGTCCTGGGGCGGCCCACCGTCGACGAACGCGAAGTCGTAAGTGAGCGCGAACTGGTCGTGCGAGTTGTCGACCCCGGCGACCGCGAAGTAGCCGGCCGAGCCGTCGGCGCTCTGGTCGCCGAAGATGGTGACCATCACCGGGAAGCCGGCGTCCGCGATACAGCCGTCCGAGCCGGGGTTGCCCCAGTCGCCCGCCATGTAGAAGCTGCCGCCGTAAGGTCGCAGCCAGACGTCGGTAGCGGTGCCGCCGGAGTCGTTGCCCGCACCATTATTGGGGTTTCCGCTACCCACGGCCCACCAGGCGCCCACGAGGCTCGCCGAGGTGTCGTTGCTACCGGGCGAGGTGACGTACGAATAGCCGGATGCGCCGTCGCCGCCCTGTCCGAACAACACCGAGCCGCCGCAAGCCGCGCGGACCTCGGCCGCGCCGGCCACGATCGAGGCGGCGGCCACTGCACATAGCAGGCCCTGGTTCTTCCTCATGTCGGCCTCTCCTTGGTGGGATCACCCTCGAAACGAGGATGGCCGTCTGCCGGGAGCAATATCGTCTCGGAAGAGGGGAATGACCAGGGATGCCGTCTACGGGGCGCGAGCGCGCTCCCTCATCCCGTGTCCTACCCAACGACACCGCCGCGGCGGTGCCCCCCCTCTCCGTGCCGCAGCCTCGGCGTGCCCTGGTCGGCCTCCAGAGGCGGGTACGGCGGCCCAACGATAGCTTGAAACGTCGAGCCGTGTCAAGCCCGCGGCAGCCCTCCAGAACGGCACCGCGGCGAGCACTCCGCGCGGCACGCGGACCGCTGCTCGCCGGATGGTTGGAGAGGCCTTTTCCGGGTCCTCGCTCGCGGTCTGCGGGGAACGCTCAGCGCTCGGACGCGACGACCCGATCGGGGCCGCCCGGGGCTAGTGGGTGAGCTGCAGCGAGGCCCTTCCGGCGAGCGTCGGGGCGTCGCCGGCGCCGTCGGGGACGAACGGAATCCAGAACACGAAACGGCAGCCCTGCTCGACCGCGTCCTCGATTCGGATGTGGCCGCCGTGGGCCTCGACCACCAGACGGCAGAAGGTCAGCCCGAGACCGCGGTTCGGCTCCGAGGTGCTGGCCGGCCCGACCCGGACGAACTTCTCGAACACCCGCTCCCGGTCCTCTGGCGCGATGCCGGGGCCCTGGTCCTCGACGGCGACCTGGAGTCCGCCCCCGACCGTCGCCGCCCGCAGCCGGACCACGCCACCGGGGGGGCTGTGCTGGAGGGCGTTGTCGACCAGGTTGGCGACCAGGCGACGCAGCAGATCGGGCTCGCCCGCGACGGGTGGCAGCTCGTCATCGGCCTCGACCACCACCGAGGCCCCCTTGCCGAGGGCGACCCCGGTCGCCTCCTCGGCCTGCTCGTCGAGCATCGTGCGGAGCGGGCAGAGCTGGCGTCCGACCACGATGCCGGAGTGCTCCAGCCGGGCGATGTCGAGCAGGTGGAGGATCATGCGCAACATCCGGCCACACGACCGTCGGCCGCGCCCCGCGAGTCGCTCGACCCGCGAGTTCTCGCGCCGCCGTGCCTCGGTCTGGATGAGCTCCAGGAACCCGACCACGCCGGCGAGCGGGCTCTTGAGATCGTGCACCAGCATCTGGGTCCAGGCGTCGCGCCACTGGTTGAGCTGCTCGAGCTCGGCGTTGGCGCGCTCGAGCTCCTCGTTGGCCTGGCGGAGCTGGCGATGGCAGCTCGCGGCCTCGACCAGCCCGCGCGCCCGGGCGATCAGCTCGGCCGGCCGCACCGGCTTGGTGAGGAAATCGTCCGCGCCGGCCTCGAGGCCGCGGACGCGGTCGTCGACCGAGTCGAGCACGGTCACCAGGACGATCGGTGGCTCGCCAGGCGGCAGCTCGCGGCGCAGCCGACGGCAGACCTCGAAGCCGTCGAGTCCGGGCATCTGGGCGTCGAGCAGGACCAGGTCGGGGAGGGAGCGTCGGATCATCCGGATCGCGTCGCGACCGCTGGTCGTGGTGAGGGTCCGGAAGCCCTCCCGGGAGAGAATGCTCTCCATCAGCAGCAGGTTGTTCGGCTCGTCGTCGACGACGAGAACGCGCGGCAGCGAGTCGCTCATCTTCCGTCCAAGCAGGTGAGACCTCAGCGCCCGCTCCGTCTCATCGGCGGCAGCCCCGTTCCGCTCCAGCCTTTCTCGACGTCGCGATCTAGACTTACCGCCAGTCCGGTGCCGGTCGACGTCCCCCCTGGCGGAACCCGTCGGCGTCCGAACCGCCACCCGAGTCGTCGACCGCCCGGCGGCCGACCGTTCGCTCAAATCCCCCGCTCCGCTCGAGCACGGAACCCGGAGAGTCATCACCATGTCCGTACGTCCTCGCCTCCGCCCACACCTGCCCGTCGCCACGCTCGCCGTCGCGCTCGCCGTCCCGTCGGCGACCCTGGCCCAGCAGCGCCTCTGTCTGACCGACACGTTCGAGATCGACTTCGAGGTCCCGGCGTGCGACTCCGGAACGACCGAGCTCGCCATTCCCGGCAACGCCTCCGGGAGCTGGGCCGGAACGATTCCGGACGGCACCGAGCCGACCGCCGACGTGGTGCTGGAGAACGTCCGCTTCTGCCTGGAGGTGCCGGCCGAGACGCTGACCATCACCGCCCAGGTCGACACCGCCACGTGGGCGACCTGGACGCTGACCGGCGTCGACTGCCGGAGCGGCGGACCGCAGACCCTGACCTCGGTCGCACCCGATTCGTCGGCGGTCCCCGGAACGGGTACCCTGACGGTGGTGGTGCAGGCCGGCCCGGGCGGCGCCACCCTGTCGCTCGGCTCCGACACCGCCAACGACGCGCTGGTGTTCGGCGCGACCGAGCTGCCGGTGGAGCTGGAGGCGTTCGCGGTGGTGCCCGATGGATCGCGTACGGAGATTCGCTGGACGACCGCCAGTGAGGACGACAACGCCGGCTTCCGGGTCTACCGTCGCGACGTCCGCACCGGACGGACGACGGTGGTGGGCGATCGGCTGATCGCCGGCGCCGGCACCACGGCCGAGCCGCACCACTACGCGGTCCAGGACGACCTGCCGTCCGGCGCCGAGGTCGAGTACTGGCTGGTGTCGGTCGAGCTGAGTGGCTTCGAGAGTCGGCTGGTGGGACCGACGGCCCGCTGAACCTGGCGGGCATCGCGGAAGGAGCGTCCTTGGAGTCGGAGCGACCAACACCGGAGCCGTCGGAGGCGAGAGAGCCGCCCGTCGGTCCGCGCACCACCGACCTCTCCTCGCTACCGCCGCTGGTCCGCCCGTTCGTGACGCCCCTGCTGATCGGCACCTGCGCGACGGTCTGGACGATGGCGCTGGTGGCCGACGTGGGCCGGGTCCCCCTCGGCTCGGCCCTCCTGTTCGGCGATCCGGTGACCCTGCTCGCCCTCGGCGCCAAGCACACGGCGCTGGTGACCGAGGACGGCGAGCTGTGGCGCCTGGTCGGAGCCATGTTCCTGCACGCCGGCGCCATCCACGTCAGCCTCAACCTGTTCGCCCTGTTCCAGCTCGGACGCCTGCTCGAGCCGTTCTACGGTCCCACCCGCTTCCTCGCGCTGTACGTCCTCAGCGGCGTGGCCGGCAGCATCGCGAGCTGCTTCAACGTCACCAGCACCTCGGTCGGCGCCTCCGGGGCGATCTTCGGGCTGCTCGGGGCGGCGGTCGGCTTCACCTACCGACACCGCGACCAGCTCCCGCCGGGGGTCGCCCGCCGGCTGCGCCGCAGCCTGCTGCCGTGGGTGCTGTTGAACGTCGCGCTCGGCTTCGCGATCCCGCGCATCGACAACCTCGCCCACATGGGCGGGTTGGGGGCCGGCTTCGTCCTGTCGCTGCTCCTGCCGGCGGCCTTCGCCGACGTCCACGTCCCGATCGAGCGTCGCTTCACGGGGCCGCGCTGGCTGGGAGTGTTGTCCGGGCTCACCCTGGCCTGGGGCCTCGCCGGCGTCGCCTACGGCCTGGTGGCGTCGTTCGACGACGACTACGGGCTGGAGGTGGCCCGCTCGGCCTACGAGCGCCATCCGGAAGACCCGGCACTCGGCCCGACCTACATGCTGGGGCTGCTCGAGCGCGGTCGTACCGACGCCGCCGCGGAGGTCGCCCTGCGGGTCGCCGACGGGCTCGACGGAGACGTCCTCCCCGCCCCGTTCGGCATCCTGCCCCAGGAGTTCCTCCAGCGCTCCCGCCCGATGGCGGCGGCCGACCTCTACCGAGCTCTCAACGAGCGCTTCCCCGACGACGCCATGCTACTCAACAACTACGCGTGGTTCCTCCTGGAGCAGGCTCCGGAGGAGATGCGCGACCCCTGGCGAGCCCTCGAGCTGGCCGGCACCGCGGTCGAGCAGGAGGGCGAAAACCCATACTACCTCGGCACTTTGGGAACGGCCTACCTGCGCCTCGGAGAGGACCGGACGGCCGCCGCCCACCTCGCACGGGCGGTCGAGCTGCACCGCCGCTCGGCCGCCGCGACCGACCTCTACCTGCTGGTCGTGGCCCAGGTCCGGCTCGGCGATCGTCGCTCGGCCCGGGCCAACTTCGAGCGCGCCTTCGAGCTCGACCCGGACAGCCCGTACCGCAGCGAGGCGGCTCACGCCCTCGGCGTGATCTGACCCCCTCCGTACCGGATGGTACAGGTCGGCATGCTACGATCACCTCCTTAGGGAGTCGGCCCGAGCGGCCGCAGCAGGACCCCCCTCAGGACATAGAGCGCCGTCGGTCGAGCCCCCTCGGGCTGCGTCGAGGGCGCGTCGGAGACCCTCTCGCGGGCCGCCCGATAGCTGTGTCCGGAGCGCGGTTCATAGGAGTTCACGTATGAGATCCAACCCCTTCCTGGACTCGGAGGGATACAAGGCGGCCGTCGCGACCCTGGCCGAGGTCGGGCGGAGAGCTCGCGTGTTCCTCTCGATGCCGGTCGTCGAGGGCATCACGCCCCGGGCCCTGGTCGAAAGCGAGCGCTCGGGGGTCTTCCCGACCAACGAGCCGGTCCCGCGCCGCCACGGCATCTTCAAGCCGGACGAGGTCGGACTTTCGCCGTTCGATCACATCGGTCTGTACGGCGACGGGGTCTTCGAGGGGATCCTCCTCAAGAACGGCCGTATCTTCCTGATGCGAGAGCACATCGAGCGGCTGTGGCGGTCGATGGAGATGGCCCGCATCGGCATGCCCTACACCCGCGAGCAGCTCACGTCGCTGGTGCTCCAGTGCTGTCGCGAGGTGGGCTTCACGCCCGAGGACGACGGCTACCTGCGCCTGGTGGTCAGCCGCGGCATGGGCGACCTCGGGATCAACCCGCAGAAGTGCATCGGCTGCACCGTGTTCAACATCGCCTCGACCATCCGGCTGTACCCCGCTTCCAAATACGAGGAGGGGATCGAGCTCGGTATCGCCCGCGAAGTGAGGCGGCCGAGCGCCGCGTTCCTCGACCCGACCGTCAAGTCCTGCAACTACATCAACAACGTGCTGGGACTGATGGAGTCGGCCCTCGACGCCGGCTACATGGAAGGGATCATGCTCACCGACCGCGGCTTCATCGCCGAGGCGACGGTCGACAACCTGTTCCTGGTCGAGTACGCCGAAGGTTGGGAGCGGGACCCGTCGAAGGTGACGCTGACCACGCCGTCTCCCGATTACTGCCTGAACGGCATCACCCGGTCGACCATCATGGAGATCGCCGCCGGCTTCGGTTACACGGTGGTGGAGTCGTCGACCATGCTGCCGGCCGACCTGATCGGGCCGGGCCGCGAGGTGTTCATCACCGGCACCGGCGCGGGTGTCATGCCGGTCGTCGGGATCCGCGGTGTGGCGGTCGGCGACGGGACGCCGGGACCGGTATCGCGGCGGCTGATCGGCCACTACTCCGAGATGATGCGAGATCCGCGCTACGGACTCGCGCTCGACGCGACCGACGACGAGGTCGCGGCCTACCTGGCCGGGTAATCACCGAGGGGGGGATGCGGCGACGGAAGGTCGCCGCCCCTGCCGCTCCGACCGCGAGGCTCCGGAAGGAGCCGGTCGGAGGGGAGAAGCTGGCGGGAGCGACGGGACTCGAACCCGCGACCTCAGGCTTGACAGGCCTGCGTGCTAACCAAACTGCACCACGCCCCCGCGCAAGAGCTACGCTCGTTGCGAGCGGACCGGAAGTATAGCGACGGTCCGCTCGTGCCACAAGGCCCGATTTCATTCCCCGTCCCGGGCCGGATCCGAGGCCTCCCGAGCCCCGCCCCGTCGCCGGGAACGCGTCCCGCCCCGACTCGTCGATCTCACCCCTCCGGCGGCGTCGCCGCGGTCGCCGCTCCCGGCCCGACAGCTCCGAGCCCGAGCGGCTCCTCCCCCCGCCCCGGGCGCCCGTTCTCTTCGACCGACCCCTTCGACTGAAAGCCCGCCCTCGCCACCGCAATCGACCGAAACTCTCCGTTGCAGAGGTCGGCGGTCCAGAACTGAACGGTGGCGCGCAACCCTGCGCAGAAGTCGTCCGGAGACCCCGCCCGTCGAAGCCCATACGCCCGCCTCCCGGCGGATCGGTGCGAGCTCCGTGAGGAGTGGCACGTGGGTTGCTCGTCCGGTTCTCATTCCGCGCGGTCCGCCGGACGGAGCTCGGGCCCCGCCGTCGCGCGCGACCGTGCCCGACGATCGGAGAGGACATTGAACACGTCGAGAGTCTCCTGGGGATGTCTGCTCATCTCGCTGCTGATCGCAGCGCCCACTCCAGCGACCCATTTCCGCTTCGGCCACCTGACCTGGAAGCAGCGCTCGGATCTCGGACCGACCTGCGCAGAGCTGACCTTCACCAGCGCCTTCCGGCGCAACGGCTACTCGGGGACGTTTCCCGACGGCTTCCCGCAGACCGGGGACGTCATCCGGGAGACGATCGGGTCCACCTCGCTGTGCTTCGGCGACGGGCCGTGTACCGGCATCCTCGAGTTCACGGTCACCTCGTTCGACCCCGACGAGAACTGGTTGATCGGAGAGGCGTTCGAGACTCCCGGGCAGCCGATCACCCACTGCTACCCGGCTCCCGGCGATTACCTCGCCTTCAGTGAGAGCTGCTGCCGGATCTCCGAGTGCCTGGCGCCGAACGCCCACATCAACAACGACGATGGCCGCTACCGGATCGAGACGGTGGTCAACCTCGGGACCGACAACTCCTCCCCGGTCAGCAGCTCGCCGCCGATCGTGCTGTGTCCCGAGGAGGGTCTGTGCAGCTTCCCGATCCCCGCCTCCGACAACGAGCTCGACCTCGTCACCTACCGGCTCGCCAACGGAGTGGAGTCGGAGCTCGTGCGGCAGCCCGGCCCGCCGGACTGCCCGTCGGGCGCGTCGGTCGACGCCATCGACGGAGTCTACTTCTGGGACACCTCCGGCTGCCGGACGGCGGTCGATCAGTGTGGCAACCCCGGCTTCAACACGCTCTACTCGACCCAGGTAGTGATCGAGGACGGCGAGTCGAAGGTCCCCCTCGATTTCTTCATCCAGCTCGTTCCGTGCCCGCCCGACAACACGAAGCCGGCGTTCCAGGACACCCCGTGCGGCGACACGCTGTCGGCCAACCCCGACGAGCCGCTGATCTTCGAGGTGCAGGCGACCGACGCCGACGTCGGCGACCTGGTGAAGCTGAACGCCTCGTCGCTGCCGGTCGGCGCGGTGATGACCCCTCAGCTTCCGGTCGAGGGCAACCCCGCCACCAGCACCTTCTCCTGGACGCCTCAGACGTCGGACGTCGGCCAGCGCGTGATGACCTTCACCGCCAGCGACGTGTGCGGGCTGACCGAGCTCTGCTCGGTGACCGTGGACGTGAGCGGCGAGCGCTGCAGCGACGGCGACGACAACGACGGCGACGGTCTGGTCGACTGTGACGATCCCGACTGCGCGCTCGACCCCGAGTGCCTGGCGGTCCAGCCACTGTTGATTCAGGACCGGCTGTTCCGCGGCTTCCCGACCGAGTTCCGCCTGCTGGGCGGCGAGCCGGGCGAGGTGGTAATCTTCGCGGTCAGCACCACCGGTACGGGCTCCGGCCCCTGCTTCCCGGCTCTGGGGGGCCTGTGCGTCGACCTGCTGCCACCGATCACCCAGCTCGGCCAGACGACGGTCGGACCGACCGGCATCGCGTCGATCACCGTCGACGTCCCCGCGATCGCGCCGCTCGGAGCGCTCACCTCCCAGGCGGTGATCAGCCGGGGCGTGGACTCGGTCGCCTCCAACACGGTGCTCGGCGAGATCGAGGACCTGCCGCTGGTGCGCGTCACCTTCGACAACGAGGTCGAGGCCGGCGGCGGCTGGAACTGGAGCTACAACGTGGTCAACACGCTGCCGACCGCACAATCGGTCGAGTTCAGCTCGTTCCACGTGATGCCCGACGGCAGCGAGGAGGCGCTCGAGGGGCCGCTGACGATCGACCTCGACCCGTCCGGTCGCTTCGACGCCGTCCGCGTGCTCGCCCTGGGGGCGAACGCGACCGAGGGCGACCACAACGTGCGCGCCACGATCGTCGACCCCGGGACCGGTGAGGAGATCGACTCGGGCTCGATCCGGGTGTTCGTCGACTCGCCGACCGACGGCGGCGCCGCGCGCGGGCGGATGCGCCACGGCGGCGACTCCCCCGACGACGACCCGGTGGTCGACTTACGACTCGACCCGGTGGTGATGCCGGGCGGCACCTGGACGTACGGTTTCGAGCTCACCAACAACCTCCCGATCGGACAGACCGTGGTGGCGGAGGTGCTACTGACCGACGCCCAGGGCGTGCAGGAGGCGGTCGGGACGCCGGTCGTGCAGACGCTCGATCCCGAGCAGAAGCTCCGGCTCAGCGGCAGCACGACGCTCGACCTGGACGCGCCGTTCGGCGGCTACTCGGCGTTCGTCCGGCTCACCGACCCGGACACCGCCGAGGTGATCGACGAGAGCGACGAGGTGCGCTTCAGAGTCATCCCGAACTGAACCTCCCGGCGGGGCCGGTGGCTGGCTCGGGGCACGACGCCGTCGTGCCCCGGCCCCCCCGGCCCGCTGCCCCTCTCCCTCCCCCGACGTACCGTCCGGTCCATGCCGACGGCGTGTCGTACAGGAAACGGCGAAGAGAGACTCGCGAGTAACGACCGGTTCCACCGACCCACTTACCAGGCAATGGCCGCCGCCGGTGATTGCTTGTCGCGGGCACCGGGCCGCGGCCCCGCGTCAGAGGAGGTCGGGATGGACGTCCCACGGACCGCGTCCCCCAGGAGGCACCTGCACATCGCGCTCGGCATCGTCGGCCTGGTCACGGCGAGCCTCGCCCACGCCGCCGAGTACCGCTCGGTCGACGGCACCGGCAACAACCCACTCAACCCCGAATGGGGCAGCGCCGACACCGCGCTCGTCCGCCACGCTCCGTCGGACTACTCCGACGGCATCTCCGAGCCGGCCGGCAGCGGCCGTGCCAGCGCCCGGGTGATCAGCAACGCGGTCGCCGCCCAGGTCGGCTCGATTCCGAACGACCAGTCGGCGAGCGACTTCGTCTGGCAGTGGGGACAGTTCCTCGACCACGACATCGATCTGACCGAGGCGCACGACCCGGCGCCACCGTCGGAGGAGTTCGACATCCCGGTACCGCCCGGCGATCCGTTCTTCGACCCCGACGGCAACGGCGGCGTGGTGATCCCGATGGCGCGCTCTCAGTTCGTCGCCGGCACCGTCCCGCGCCAGCAGATCAACGGCATCACCGCGTTCATCGACGCCTCCAACGTCTACGGCTCCGACTCCGTCCGCTCCCAGGCGCTGCGGACGCTCGACGGCACCGGTCGGCTGCGGGTCGACGCCGAGGGCTTCCTGCCGCGCAACACCGAGGGGCTGCCGAACGCCGGCACCCCGGGCGTGGATCCGGAGGAGCTGTTCCTGGCCGGCGACGTACGCGCCAACGAGCAGGTCGGGCTCACGGCGCTCCACGTGCTGTTCGTCCGCGAGCACAACCGTCAGGCCGACGCCCTGCTCGCCGCCGAGCCCGGCCTCACCGGCGACGAGGTCTATTTCCAGGCCCGCCGCACGGTGGGGGCGCTGATGCAGTCGATCACCTACCGCGAGTTCCTGCCGGTGCTGCTCGGGGAGGGCGCGATCGGGCCGTACGACGGCTACGACATCAGCGTCGACCCCGGCATCCGCAACGCCTTCTCCACGGCCGCGTTCCGGCTCGGCCACAGCATGCTCTCGTCGAACCTCCAGCGGCTCGACGAGAGCGGCGTGTCGATCCCGGAAGGACCGCTACCGCTGCGCGACGCCTTCTTCTCGCCCGATCGACTCACCGACGAGGGCGGCATCGATCCGGTGCTGCGCGGGCTCGCCTCACAGCTCGCCCAGCGGGTCGATCCGTTCGTCATCGACGACGTCCGCAACTTCCTGTTCGGACCGCCCGGCGCGGGCGGCTTCGACCTCGCCTCGCTGAACATCCAGCGCGGCCGCGACCACGGCCTGCCCGGCTACAACCAGCTCCGGGTCGACTACGGCCTCGCGCCGGTGACGGACGTGATGGAGATCACCTCCGATCCGCTGATCGGCAACATGCTGGAGGACGTCTACCCGAACGTCGACGCGATCGACGCTTGGGTCGGGGCGCTGGCCGAGGACCACGTCCCGGGCGCGCTCGTCGGCGAGCTGGTCTCGACCATCCTGGTCGAGCAGTTCGAGGCGCTGCGCGCGGGCGACCGACTGTGGTACGAGCGCGAGCTGACGCCGGAGGAGATCGGCACCATCGAGGCGACGACGCTGGCGGACGTGATCCGGCGCAACACCGACATCGAGACGATCGCCGACGACGTCTTTCACGTCGACACGCCGCCGCAGTCGCTCGTCCACACGCTCGATCCGTCCTACGCCCTGCTCGGCGCCCCGCTCGACGTGGTCGCCACCGGAGCGCAGCCGGGCGAGACGGTGCTGATGTTCGCCAGCCTGGCCGGGCTCGGGAGCGGCCCGTGCGCCCCGACGAACCCGAGCTTCTGCCTCGACCTGGCCCCGCCGGTGGTCACCCTCGGACAGGCCACGGCCGACGCCACCGGTATGGCGGTGCTGACGGTCGCCATCCCCGGTACGCTCGCATCGGCCGATCTCCACACCCAGGTGATCGCCCGTCGGGGGCCGGACGACGCCGACTCGGTCAAGTCGTTCACCCTGGCGACGCCGGTGGTCGACTTCGGCCCCACCGAGGTCAGCTCGACGCTGTCGAACCGGGCCGACCCGGGCGACGCGTGGCGCTGGAGCTACGTACTGCGCAACCTGAGCTCCGGGACCACCCAGGTAGAGCTCACCACCTTCCACGCACGCCCCGACGGCACCACCACGCCTCTCGAGGGTCCGCTGCTGATGACGCTGGGCCCGGACGCCTTCCTCGACGAGCGGCGCACTCTCGATCTGACCGGCGCGGAGTCGGGCGACCACCGGGTACAGGCCGAGCTGGTCGACCCGGAAACCGGAGAGATCTTCGACAGTGGCTCGATCCGGGTCCACGTGAGCGGCTCGTCCGACGGCGGGGCCGCACGGAACGGCGAGGCTCGGCAGGGGCCCGACGTGCCGCCGGTCGACCTCACCCTGGACGGCGTCGTGCACCCGGGGGAGAGCTGGAGCTTCCAGTACGACCTGCAGAACCCGTCCGGAACGCCGCGCACGGTGGCGGTGGACGTGCTGCTGACCGGCCCGAACGGGGACACGGCGGTGCTGGTCCGCGAGGGCTCCGTCGAGATCGCTCCGGGCGACACCCAGCGCTTCGAGCCGTCGCACCCGTTCGACCCGGAGGTCGAGCAGGGTCGGTACACGGCCTTCGTGCGGGTGGTCGACCTCGAGGCCCGCACGGTCAGCGACAGCACCAACGTCAAGATCCGGGTCGTCGACCCGTGATCCTCCCCGAGGCGGCCGGCCGCCCGGCCGCCTCGGCAACCCGCAGATTGCCAATTCGGCAATTTTCGCCTAACATCCGCCCCGGGACGTCGGCACCCCGCACGAGGAGATGCCGATGGACCCGAACGACATCCGCCAGCTACTCGACCGCCTCTCCCCGCGCCCCTGGAAAGCGCACCGGACGCAACGGGGCTGTCAACCCGACATCCTCGACGGCGCCAACCGGCTGCTCTTCCCCGGCGTGCGCCGCGGCGACGAGGAGCAGGACTGGCCCGACGTCGAGTTCGCGGCCCACGCTCCGGAGATCGTCGCCACCCTCCTGGAAGCGCTCGATCGGGCTCTCACGTCCGTCCCGGAGGGCGACGGATTCTCGGTCCTCCTGGCGCCTCCTGGCTCACGTCCCGTCGTTCGAGAAACTCCGGAGGACCGAAGCTCGAACGAACGGCGACTTCGAGCTCACGATGAAGATCGATAGCTCGGCGGAGCTCGACCCGAACGCCCCGGCCCCGTCCATGGCGTCGGCCGGCTGCAGAGTCCGAGACGGGTGCGACCACGGCGGCCGCGGACCTCCGTCGACTACCGACGAAGCACTCGAGCACGACGCCGAGCCGAACGGCACGACGATCGAGGAACGGGCCCTGCAGCCTTCCTCAGCGCCTTTCGCGCCCGGTGAGTGCCGCCGTGCTCTCGGTTGCTACACCCCGCCCCCCGAACGCTCTGGGCCAGAGCCTGCTGCTGCGTCTTCGTAAGTACGACCGAGGCCAAGTCGAGCACCTGCGAGAGGTACACCTGCTCCAACGGGTTCGACCGGGCGCGGAGCGCGTAGGCACCTTCCGAGAGAGCTTTCCCGTCTAGGGATATCGAGTGACGCACGACGGAACCACGACGCGGCCAGGCATGGGCACGCACGAAGCGACGCAGATCGCTCTCACTCGGCCGGCAATCCGACCGTAGAGCACGACAGAAGGCGTCCTGGACGACCGATTCGGCGTCACATGCCGGGAAGCGTCGACGAACGTGCCGAGTCACCTCGCAGAATATGCGCAGATAGACATGGGGGTGCGCCTCGAGAAAGGCGGACAGTTTCGATCTCGATTCCGGTCCAAATGGCGCGCCCCTGCGGGTGATTGTAGGCTTCATCGTACTGACTCCTCGGACTCGACGAGGCAGCACGTCGCCAGGCGCCCGCCTCGACGGTCCATTCGAGTTGGTCGTGGGACCCGAGGCGCTCCCTCGGGTCCCACCTTCCAGCCGAGCACCCTTCCCCGGCATGGCCACGCTTCCGTCTCCCAAGTCGCCATCCGCTCCCCGACGGAACTCGAGGGTCGCGGCCGAGACGGCGTGAGCCGAGTCGTGAGTGAGTGTCTCGTGAACCTATCTGACACCCGCCGCCCAACGGGGTCAAGCGCGTGCTCGCATCCGGATTTGGGCTATCGAATCCAAGATCCTAGAACCTGGATCTAGTTGACCGGACGCCACATGGACCTACCCTCGGAGCGACCGCGACACCCCCTACAGCGCAACAACTTAATTCTGTTACAATGTTTTCAAATCGAAACTATTGACCCCATCAGGGGAGATGGGAAGCATGCCTACCCGCGCCGACTCGTGGCATCCGGCTTCGGACGCCGAGCTGCTGAGGCGAGCCATCGACGCATCCTACGGCCCGGGATGGACGCAGAAAATCTTCGCCCGGGACACTGGGACTCCGACGACGACCGTCTCATCGGATCTCTCGGGACGAACCCCCATCGCAGCCGAGCGCATGAACCGGTACAAGGAATGTCTCGGCATGCCGGCCCACAAGCACTTCGAGTACGAGCGTCTGTACCGTCTGGCGGAACCGGTTCAGCGGATGTTCCGGTCGGCCGAGTCGGCAGAGCGCGCCCGAGCGCACCACGAGCGGGGCGAGCTCCGGTTCGCCCTCAGCTTCGGACTCCAAGCCATCGAGCTCGCCGAAGCGCATTCGGATCGAGATGCGCTGCAGGTCGCACTCATACGGACCGCGAACACGGCGCGTCATCTCGGGCAGGTCACCCTGGCCAAACGGATGCTCGAGCGATGCCTCCGTCTGGACGTACAGAACCGGGAGAGGGAGGTGCGGATACTCTGCGGCCTCTGTTTCCTGCTCGTCGGGCTCCGTGAGTTGACCATGGCCGAGTCGACGATACTCATGGCGTCGACCCTCCATCGACGTCACGGCCTCACCGAGAAGTCGAAATACGAGATCGATGGCGCCTCCGCCTTGCTGGCCTACGCACGTGGAGACATGGAGAAAGCGGACGTGGGGTTCTCGAAGGTCGTCGCCGGCCTCGAGAGACAGGGCCGCGTCGACAACGTATGGTTGTACCAGTGCGCACTCGCCAACACTCGGTCCCGCCAAGGGAAATGCAAGGAAAGCGACACCCTCTTTCGAAAGCTGCTCGGGGAATGCCGCGAAGATTGTCTACGCCGCACGATCATTCTGATGGAGGCGGCCGCATCCGCCTACTGTGGCGGAGAGCTCGGGCTGGCCGAAGAGTGGCTCGGTGAGTACGCGAGGTCCGCACGCGCCGACGTCCGGCCGGTCGACGAGTTCGCCCACCTTTACTTCCGATGGCAGCTTGCGCGAAAATCGGGAGGGAGTTCGAATTCGCAGCGCGATCTCAAACAGCTGTGGCGGGTCAGGCGAAGGGTCGAGGAGTATACAGACATCGTCAGCCAGTTCGACAAGGAGGTTCGCGAATGACAAGGACGAGAACCGCGAGTACATGGGCGCTGACCTTCCTACTCCTCGGTTCGATGCTTCCTTCGACGGCAGCGAAGGCCCCGGAGCGACGCGTGGACCCCGGGCCGGTCCGTCCGGCTCTCCTGAACTGGCCAGCTCCGACGATACTCGAGATCGGGATCTGGATCGTGAGTCGCCCGACCTCCTCCTGGATACCGGAGATGCCGGACGTCGAGCCGACGGAACCGACGAACAAGGAGCGTCCGATCGGGATCGGGGGAACTCCCGTACGGCATCTGGACGACGCCCGCCCCCCGTCGCTCGGTCGCTGAGCACTCCCTCCGTAGCCGTGCGCCGTCTCGCCTCCCCCGTACGTCGATGCGGCCGAGAACCCCACCAAGGAAACCTTCGTAGCGGCCTCCCACGCACCTGGCCGGGTGCCTCCCGGCTTTCTGCAGTGCGGAGACGGCAACTTGCCGGCGTGGGGTGCGGCCACTCGGTTGCCGGCCCGGGGCGCGAGAGCTCCCTTCGCGCCGTTCGGCTCTCGGAAGGAGGCCGAACAGACGGAGCCGACCGCGCCAGGGTGCTTCCCAGTCGTCGAGTTCCGGATAAGTCGCGCGAGGGTCTCGGTACGGCCATGCTCCTGCCCGGCTCCCGCTCGCCCCGTTCGGCGAGCAGCAGACGCAACTCGTCGGACGGCCGGGCGACTCGCGCACTCGTTCGCCCTCTCTCGACCGACCGAGAGGACTTCGACGATCGACTCCGTGCTCCCTTCGAGTAGGATCGCCTGATGGAGCTACACGCCGCGCTCGAAGGGATCCGTAACACTCTCGGCTGGGCAGTCGCCGTCTTCGGTCTGACCTGGCTGGCGACCTACGCATCGGCCACCGGCGTCGAGCCGACCGAGGGCCCTGGGGCGGCGGAGAGGACCCGACGGAGAGCGTTCGACCGGCTCGGGGCGGCGCTCGGCGAGTACGGCGGCGGATTCTACGGAACGGTCGCCCTGTGCTCGTTCGTGAAGCTCGAAGCGGCACTGCTGCTCGACGACTGGCGCTCGGCCGGAGGTCTCGGCGAGTTCCTGACGCAGGAGGTCCTGCAGCGTCTTTTCCTGTTCGGGTTCGAATCGCTGTTCAACGGCTTGCAGGCCGGCCTGTGGCCGTTCCACTGGTTCACCACGATGGGCCTCGGCGCCGTGCCCCTGGGAATCGGTTGCTGGCTCGCCCACCAGGCGGCCCTCCGGCTGGCCGCGAAGCGGAGCGGAGCCTGACCTCGGTCAGTGCGGCAAGTACGCGATGCGGCGGTGCTGCATGTCGAACACCACCACGTCGTGCTCCAGCAGGCGCTTACCGACGATACCCGCGCGGTGCCGATCGGAAGTCGCCCCCTTGGCCTCCACGACGAAATCGACGGTGACGTCGTTCAGTCGGCGGCCGCCCCAGTCGATCCACGCCAGCGTTCCCCGCCGGGTCGCCACCGAGCCGCCGATGCCGCCGAGGGAACGCGCCGTGGTGGAGCGACCGTCCAGCAACCCGAGGCGTCCGGTCACCTCGGGGCCGAAGATCACGGCCGAGGGAGACCCCGTATCGATGGTGAAGATCTCGGTATGGTCCTCGAAAGTCATCCTGACCGCCGGCTTTCCGTTGTAGCTCAGCAACGAATTCCATACGCCCCCGGGAGGCAGCGCATAGCGGTCGGGAGCGTGCAACTCGATCGACGGACCGCGCACGTCGAAGACGATGACGGCGCGCGAGAGGATGTCCATGCCGAGCAGCCCGGCGACCGGCGCGTCGAAGCCGAGGTCGACACCGGAGAGATCGCCACCGTACAGCAGCGGGCCGTCGAGCCGGAGCGGCCCGACGCCGAGGCGGTCGACGGCGTAGGAGAGCGACCGGCTCTGCCCGCCCAGGCCGGTGCTCTGCGACTCGCCGACCGGCACCAGACCGAGGCGCGCGGCGACCGAGCGGTCGACGTTGGTATGGCTGGCACCGGTATCGAAGGCGAACCAACCAGCGGACGCCTCGTCGACGCTCACCTTCACGAACAGGTGCCCCCACCGTCCTCGGCGCGTCTCCAGCCGGGCCGGCACCTCATCGACGAAGCGTACGCGCGCGCCGTCCGGCGGTGGCTCGAAGCTTCCCTCCGAAAAGCCGCCGACCGGCGTCGCCTCGAGGAAACGGAAGGTGCCGTACGGAGCGTCGCCGTGAGTCAGCGTCAGGGTGGTCGGCAGGGTCCGCCCGGCCACGTCGGCGGGATCGGAGAGATCGATCGCGAGCGCCGCGCCGGCGAACGGCATCTCGAACCGTACCGGTAGCGAGCGGACCGTATCGACGAACAGCGTACCGGAGAAGCGTGTCCCGTCGAGGGTGACGGCGACCGCGGCCCGATCGGCCGTCGAGCGGGAGCCGTCCACGGCGAGTTGGAACCCCGAATCCGGATCGAGCCAGTATCCGGACATCAGCCAGATCGGCAGCAGTCGGAGCCAGCGATCGGCCAGCTCGAGCTCCCGCACCGCCCCGGAGGCCTCGCGCATCCAGGTCACGGAACCGTCGTGGCCCTGGGACAGGGTGATCGGCCCCCGCCCCTCGAGCACGAAGCGTCCCAGTCCATCTCCAGGGACAGCTCCAGCTCCATGCCCTCGGCGTTCGACACCCCGGACGCGAGCAACCCACCGGCCGCCCCGGCCGCGACCTCCGGCCGAACGCGTCTCGCAACCGCCGCTAGCACCGCCGCCTCGTCATGGTCGTGCCCCCCGGCGGCCCCTCCGCACGCCGGTACGAAAAGAGTACAAACGACCACCGCGACGACCGGACGACGACCATGGAGCATGACGGCCCACCTCCTCCCGACAGACTACGTCCCATCCCGCGGGCAGAGTTCAGTTCGGCGTCTCGAGGTGGGGCGGCTGAAGTTCGAGCCGTAAACGCCGCCGAAACAGGAGGCAAGCTGATGGGCGATGCTGGGATTGAACCAGCGACATCCTGCTTGTAAGGCAGGCGCTCTCCCGCTGAGCTAATCGCCCGCGAATGCGTGGTCGGTCATGTTAGCCGGTCCTCGGGAGTCCAGGCGGTGGCCGGTCGGCCGGGTGGCGTGGTGGACGGCGGGCCAGTGGCGGTCGAGGACGGCGGCGACGGTGGACCTCTGGCGCGATGCGTCCGAGGTGACTGCCCCCCGGAAACAAGGGCCGGATGTCCGTTGGTGGCGGATTTTTGTACGTACGAAGACGCGTACGCATCAAGAGGTCTCATGGGTTGGCTTGATGGTCGGTGCTTCCCTCCATCGAATGGACCCCCTCGACGGGTCGCTCGATGAGGAGCCATGCGGGGCGACTCCTGTGAGCGCGGTGGGTCGCGCGTTTCGGCGGCGACCTCCGGCGGGGCGGTGGCCGGCAACGCGGAGGGTGCCCGACGGGCAAACGACAGAGGCGGGCACCCACACGCCCGAGACACGGGGCCCGAGCCGCCGCGCACTCCTTCTCTGCCGCTCTCGGCTCCGCCTGGACAGCCGACGCGGGGCACGGGTCTGCTCTGCTGTTCCGGAGGCCATGTACGGGGCGGTACGCTCTCGCGTGCATTCGGGGTTTCACTCATCGGGTGCGGCGTCGAGTCCGACTACACTGCTAGGGAGAGTTGGGAACGGAGGTCCGTCCCCTGCCTCTGTACGGGGACCGGTGCTTCGGAGCCGGAGCCCTCTCGCCATTCGGGAGCTGCCGTGGACGGAGCGCAACCCCACATTCTGAGTCGAATCGGGGGCACGTCGCTCGTCCGTCTGCGCAAAGTCGTGCCCGCCAACGGCGCTCGCATCCTGCTCAAGCTGGAGAGCGAGAATCCGACCGGGAGCATGAAGGACCGGACGGCCCTGTCGATGGTCGAGTCGGCCGAGGCCGACGGACGCCTTCGGCCCGGAGGGCTCGTCGTCGAGTACACCGGCGGCAGCACCGGCGTGTCCCTCGCCCTGATCTGCGCGGTGAAGGGCCATCCGCTGCACGTCGTCACCTCGGACGCCTTCGCGCGCGAGAAGCTCGACCACATGCGCGCGCTCGGAGCTCGGCTCGACGTATTGCGGAGCGACGATGGCGGCATGACGGAGAAGCTGACGCGCGACATGGTCGCGGCGGCTCGACGGCTCGCACAGAGACCGGGCAGCTTCTGGGTCGATCAGCTCAACAACACCGACCAGCTCATCGCCTACCACCGGATGGCCGACGAGATCTGGCGACAGACCGAGGGTCGCATCGACGGCTTCGTGCAGAGCGTCGGGACCGCCGCGTCCCTGCGCGGAACCGGAGAGGCGTTGCGCCGACGCGACGAGCGCGTCCGAATCGTGGCCGTCGAGCCGGCCGAGTCTCCGGTGCTGTCGGGCGGGGCCACCGGCTCCCACGGCATCGACGGCGTCGGCGCCGGCTTCGTCGTGCCGCTCTGGCGGTCCGACACCGCCGACCGGGTCGAGCGCGTGTCGACCGACGAGGCCCACGCCATGGCGATGCGCCTCGCGCGCGACGAAGGACTGTTCGGCGGCACGTCCACCGGCGGCAACGTGGTCGCCGCCCTGCGCCTGGCAGCCCGACTCGGGCCGGACGCGACCATCGTCACCCTGATGTGCGACACCGGGATGAAGTACCTCAGCTCGACCCGCCTCCCGATCCCACAGGACTGAGCCCCCTCCCACCCCGTGTCATTCCGCCCAGGCCTAAAAAACACAACATCTTACGCCACTACACCGACCGTTCCGGAAAGCCGCCTCGTAACTTGCTTTTTCAGCAAAATCAGGGTATTTGTTGATAGCGCACTTTCCGAAAGGCTCGCCGACTTACGGCTGCATGAACTGCGACGGCAACGTAGGCGTGGCCACCGGATTGCCTGGAATGGAATCGAGGACGCTGAACATATATCGACCGGCGCCGACGGCGGCCCGACCAGCCGACGCGGCGTCCTGGTGCACGGCGAGCGCCGGGAACGGAGACCCGAACATGCTGAACACCTACCGCATCATGGGGCCACGCTTCGAGGCCATCGTGACCGTCCGTGGATCGTTCGTGATGAACGCCACCCGCCCGTTCACCGACTACGTCGGTCGCCCGTGGGGCAGCGTCGAGGCACGCGCGAAGGAGCTCGGCGCCAAGGTCGTCCGCCAGCAGGCCTGACCGACCCGGCACCGCATCCCCCCCGGTCCTCTCCGGCCGGCTCGACCGCGATCGAGCCGGTCGTCGAACGCCCTCCCACAAAAATCACCAGCCACCATCTCGGCCTGCCGAATCAACGTCTCGGGACGATACCCACGGGGCTCGCGTGCCCCGGATGGACGGGACGACGATGCCGACAGCCCGACTGGAGAGAGTGCTGTTCGTCGACGACGAGCCGCACGTGCTGAACGCCATACGTAGGCAGCTCCACACGCTCTACGACGTGGTGACCGCCGTCTGCCCGAAGGAAGGGCTGGAGCTGGTCGCCCGGATGGGGCCGTTCCCGGTGATCGTGTCCGACATGAAGATGCCGGTGATGAACGGCGCCGCGTTCCTGGAGAAGACGCGCGAGATCGACCCCGATACCGTCCGCATGATCCTGAGCGGGCAGTCGGGCCTCGACGATGCGGTCGAGGCGGTCAATCGCGGCGCCATCTTCCGCTTCCTCACCAAGCCCTGCGCGCCCGAGACCCTGACAGCAGAGCTCTCCCTGGCGCTCGAGCACCACCGCCTGATCCAGTCCGAACGCGAGCTGCTGGAGCAGACGCTCCTCGGCTCGGTCGAGATGCTCTCCGAGCGCGATCGGCCACGTCGTCCAGGCCTCGGACACGCCGGCCAGGTGACAGCGTTGGTCGAGTCCCTGGTCCATGCACTCGACATCCGCGAGAGCTGGCAGGTGCGGGTGGCCGCACGGCTGTGCCGGCTGGCGACCAGGACGATCCCGGACGACTTGCTGGCCGCTTACGCGCGCGAACTCCATCCGTCGTCGGAGGTCCGCCGTGCGGTGGAGAGCCACGCCGCGGCGGCCGCCGAGCGGATCGCCGGCATCCCACGTCTCGAGACGGTCGCCACGATCGTGGCCCAGCAGTACTCGCGCCTTCCGGAGGAGGCCTGCGACGACGACCCGCTCGGCTGGGACGTCGCCCGTCTGGGCTCTCAGATGCTCGCCGTGTGCAACGAGCTCGACCGGCTGGCGAACCGACTCGGCTCTCGACCCCGTGCGTTCGACGAGCTGGAGAGCCTTCCAGGATTCTCTCGCCGGTTGGTCACGACCCTCCGGCGACGGATCGACCGCGCGCCCGACACCGTGCCGAGCCCCTGAGACGTCGTTTCCCGCCGAACCGGAAACCGAACGACGAGCCCGCCGGCTCGGAGCTGGCGGGCCCGAGAAAGCTCAGCCGACCGGCTGCAACCGCGCCTGCTCGGCGGTGCGGAGCACGGTCACCGGCTCCTTTACCCCGACCCCTCGCTGGAAGTTGCGGATACGCGCCAACATCGGATCGGTCAGCGTGTCGCCGCGCCGGACCAGGACCACGCCGGTGTTGGTCACGACGTCGTCCTCCAGCAACATCTCGCTGCGCAGCTCCTCGACCGTCAAGGTCGCCCGAATGACGCCGTCCTGGGCGCTCGAGTACTGTCGCAGCGCCTCCAACAGTGCAGTCGGAACGGCGTAGTCGAGCGATTCCATCTCGCACAACGCCTTCGCCCGGGTGCCCTGGATCTGCGTCAGGCGATCGAACTCGTGGCAGACGCGCAACAGTTGAGCCCCGAGCAGGACCGGCTCCCACTCGTTCGGCTCCATTTTGGCGCGTAGCACCGGCAGGTCCTCGAACTGTCGCGCGATCATCTCGGCCACGTCCTCGAGCCGCGGAATGCTCTCCAGCAACTTGCTACCGACCTCGGCGTGCTGACGGAACGCGTCGACGGTCTCCCGCGGCGGCTGGATCTGCTTGTGGTACCCCTCGACCACCTCGTCCGGCAGCGCGACCAGCCCGAGCTGCGACAACGAGGCCGCCACCCGGATGCGCCACGCCTCCTCGATCTCGAGCTGCTCCGCCAGGCTCATCACCGAGGCGGCCACTCGCGACGTGCGGCTGAACGACTTCGGGTGCGTCATGCCGAGCACCTCGGTCAGCACCTTGACGGAGCCGGTCAGGGTGCGGTCGAGCAGCTCGCGTTCGGTCTGGAGCAGTCGGTACTGACCGAGCGCCGCGTCGAGCCCGGAGGTCAGGGTGTCGATGTCGCACGGCTTGGTCAGGAAGCGGAACAGCCCGGAGTTGTTCACCGCGTCGACCGCCGATTCGAGCTCGGACTGTCCGCTCAGGATCATCCGGACGCTCTCCGGGTTCAGCTCGCGGACCTTCGCCAGGAACGTCGCACCGCTCATGACGGGCATCTTCATGTCGGAGACGATGACGGCGAACGGCCCGACGTCGCGGACCTTGTCGAGCCCCTCTTCGGGACCGACCGCCGTCTCGACCTTGTACCGCTTGCGGAGCTGTCGACGGATGCCGTCGAGCACGTTCGGCTCGTCGTCCACGAACAGAATCTTCTCTTCCATCGCCACTCCTGGCGCCCTGCGATCCTCGGGCATCCGTTCGCACAGCCCCCTTTCGGCCGTCATCGATGAGATCGGACGCGAGGCGCCGGAGCTTGAGGTCTGCGCGCTTGTCGGATCGGCAAAAACTCAGGGCCAGTCGGCGAGAATGGTGTCCATGGTGCCGCCGGACCAGTACGTATAGAAGCTTTCGTCGCAGGGCCGAAGGTGGTCCCCGTAGGTCGCGGTGAAGTGGTCGCCCCAGTGCGGCTGTCGACCGTCGCGATCGGTGAAGTCGTACTCGCGGGCGAGCTGCCACGAGCTGAAGACACGACCGGACCGCAGCCCGATCTCCGGGTCCGCAGCGAGGGCGGCGACCGCGCGGCCGACGTACCACGGAGTCTCACTGGCGAGGAAGTCGGGGTCCTTCTCACCGCCGTCGCGCCAGTTGTCCTCGGTCACTCCGAAGTTCTCCAGCATCGCCTCCGAACGGAGGAACCCCGGCGTCACCGCGACCGCCGAGATACCCTTCCGCCGGAGCTCGGTCGAGAACGCGAACGCGAGCCGGATCACCGACGTCTTCACCAGGTCGTAGAACAGGTTGCCTCGATACTGGTAGGTGTCGCCGTCGGTGATCTCGACGATCAGCCCCGAGCTCGCCTCGAGCATGAGCGGCACTGCGTGACGGGCGGTGACGACGTGGGAGAACAGCGCCTGTCGCAGCATCTTCGCTCCGGTCTCGAGGTCGAGCTCCCAGAACGGAGTCCCCCACTGGGTGAGGGCATCGCCCCCCCAGACGTCGTTCACCAGCACGTCGAGACGCCCGTGGTCGCGGCGGATGCGCTCGATGCAGGCCTCGACCTGCTCCGGTACCGTGTGGTCGCAGCGCACCGCCACTCCGGCTCCCCCGAGGGAGCTCACCAGCTCGGCGGTCTCCTCCAGGGTCTCCGGCCGGCCGGGCGTCGCCGGCGCCCCGCGCACGCTGCGACCGGTGCAATAGACCGTCGCTCCCGCTTCACCCAG
>JAAAKM020000337.1:0-26621 GCA_010016025.2 Alatinidae sp. Z8VKAUB7J3 | reverse complement strand
TGATGATGATGATGATGATGATGATGATGATGATGATGATGATGATGATGATGATGATGATGATGATGATGATGTTGTTGATTACAAATAGCGTACTGTTTATGCTCATCAAGGTAGTAGCCTTTTTTGAAAGTGGTTTGTCAGGACAATCTACTTTGCCTTTAGAACGTAGAAGTATCGTTAGATATCATTTTCTTTACATGACACAAGATTTGTTATGTATGGCTGAGATGGGAGTATTTGATTACGTTTGTGATACTCACGCATCAAAATTCAACTCTAGCATTGTGTGTTATTGTTACGAATTCATCTTCTTTTCACATCCTTTTGTATTTCCTTCCATCTCTACAGACACTAGAGCTGCTTTACAAGATGACCAATACTAGCAATGTTGATGTTGTTTGCAGTAAGCTTCTGGGTCACCTGCGGTCCACTGTTGATTCATTTTTCAGAACAAATCTTGTGACAAGGATAACGAAGTTGGCAGAAAGGTAACACTGAAAGGGGATGTGTACCCCGCATTAAATGTTCCGATTCAGTAGTGCGAGTATACAGTCACTTGAAGTTCTTTCCGAAGCAACTTTTGCGAAAGTTGAAGTTAAATATGTGATATTCAAAACTCATGGGTTTTTTTTCATTGATCATAGATCGTTTTGTGTAGGTCGTCGTAACACTGTCTATGTGGTGTCATCGGTGCATCAATAACCCATTTTGGTCTCGGGTTAAGAACCCGCGAACAAAAAGTGCATTGGACGAAGTAAATACAAAATCCTGAGAATATGGTGCTCGTATTTTATGGAAGTCTGTGGACATTTTCGTCGTGGTTATGACGGTTTACAGCCAGAATATGTTTCCACGTTTGGCAACGGATTGTGAGACTAGCGGTTTGCCCCCAATCTAACATTGATTGCAAGTGGTTCACGATGCCTTTGAAAGGATAATCAATTTTTGCGCCTCTTGATTTATTGCGCACATCGTTTTGTACCCAATTGGTTAATTGAAATTAAGAGACAATATTTAAATTTTCCCTCAGTACACATTCAATAACTTACCCGCCCCGGAAAATAACTGCCTTTCTTAACAGCATCTGTGCCAACAAACTGGGAATGCATACTTATTAAATATTTAGAACACCGTATGGTTTGCGTTCGAGTAAGAAAGGCTCTTGTAGCTGCCTTAGTTGTTGATATGACTGTATGTAATCACTTGTCATTAGAAATTTCTTTCGTTTTAGATTTGCACCTGATGACATATGGTATGTGAAAACTATCAATGAGTTGTTAGAGGTTGGAGGACATTTGGTTAATCCAGAGATTGCATATAATGTGATGAGACTCATCGGAGAAGGTAGGACAATCAAAAGAAATTGTTGAATATCATGCAAATACGTTAGTATCAGGATTACAGAGGACAGTCCCCTTAAATGGTGATTTAAACTTGAACAGTTATGTTGAGTATTTTGATTTCGTTTTAGTGTTGTATTGTTACTGGAAAATCTGGCTTTTAAGCCCATTCGATTATGAGGCCCCAGCTTTACAAGGTCGCTCAATGTGAAATCTGTTTAGTTTATCAGCCTCCTATCATTTATTTCCATAAATTGTTTTGGCTGTGTCAAAATAGCTTAAATAGATCTCTACTCTCTCTCTCTCTTTTGGCGTACCTGTGGCACGGACAGCGCACGCAACGTTCATACCACTCGGGCACAGCATTTTCATCGCTCATTCGTACGACTGCACCTTTTTCGTTGGGGGTCTTGTTGCTCCCTTAATCTTCATTTCTCTTCTGTGATAATAGTTAATATTGGAAAATCGTCACGCTCAGGTGCTTGTTTTGAGATTGTATTTCGATGTTGAACATGTAGAGCCAAAGTATTATCTCCTTAGCTATCTGGATTCTCGAGCTCGAAGATAATCATCAAATAGTCTCTATAGCTATAGTCTATTTCACCTTTTGAGCTTTAAAATTATCCCGCAACGAAAATGGAGATTTATTTTCATGATAAAATTTCCACGTAACGAAAAAGAAATGTCAGTATGAAGGCAAAACTATTCCAGCATCACCTGGCGAAACAGCAAGTGGTACACCATAAAGATTTACGTTCCTGTTCATTTTAAACAAACAATGAATGGTTTTACTTTGGAACAATCAGTGGAACTACGGCAGCTAAGGCGGAAAGATATAACATACATACGAGTGACAGCGTCCAAGTATAGGTACTTACTACCGTAGACGCGCTTCAGCGCACGATCTGTCCCATTTATCAAGCAAGAGAAATTATTTTATTGTAGGGGGCATGCGAGTTAGGTCAATGGGTGTTGTCTTAAGACGCTACTGCTTACAAATAGTTGAAGTGAACGGGTAAGCCAAAGTTACAACAGAGAAAGAATTGCAAAATTATAATATCAATCGCGTGCGGAGTAGTCTTAAAAATGTGGGACTGTGTGGTCAGAGAAACAAAACATGTGTATTCAAGACAAGTTATCAGCAAAGTTAAAATCATTAATTTTGGTCATTAAAAAAAATTGAAAGCTACTCTTATTTGACAAGGAAGTGGAAGGAGAGCTGATAGTGGCATCCTCGTTCTTTGTTTGTTTTCTGTTTCAAATGCGTTTACTATAAAACTCGGTGGCTAATTTACTCCTTTCCCATTTTCTCGAAGTCAAGATTTTGGGAAAGGTTTCGACTTTAGATTAACAGCCGCTAAAGGTGAACCATTTTCGCGGATTCTACGTAGAATTAAAGTGATATAGAAACTGAAGTAAAATACCGTGAAAACTATGAGCTCTGTTTCTGTCAGCGGCATTTTTACTTGAATCGTAGGATAGTAAAGTAAGAGGTGAGCCCGTGAAATAAGGATTACATATTTACATAGGAATGCACTTACATTACCAGATGCCCATTTCTCAAAAGGTATCCAATACAATCACAAATTCGCCGCATCTTTAATGTATAGCGTACTGTGTATAGCGCTTGCAATGCCCTCTTGATAACGTAGATCTTGACAAGAGAGACAAAATTCTATTGCAGATATTGGAATGTCGAGTAAATGTGTAATAATCCTCTCCTCTCTGCTGTTTTTGTGTAGGCTCAGACGATGAAGAAACAAATAATGAACTAATCAAGATATCTCTTGATCGTTATATGGAATTATTCGATAAGCCTTATCTACCTGATATTTTAACGCAGCTCGTAGCATGGGTGAGGTTTTTAAATTGTTTCACTGATATGTGTTTGGTAGCTACTTGTCATTGATGACCAGTAGTCCTGTAAAACATATGACTATGTCTTCTATCCAAAATTTAAATACGTAGGGAATGTAAACACACTTTAGGAACACTAGTTTTAGTTAATTATTGCTACCCAAACGTTTTAGTCTCTATTTGAGTTGAATTTTCAATTTCTTAGCCGACACACATCTAAAACAGCAGCATACTGATGATAAGCTCATCAGAGATTCGCTGAAGATTACTGAAGATTACTTTGCGTCAATACCATTTATGGGGGGGGGCGTGGACAGTTGTGTTACCTAAACTGAATTTTGTTTCATAAATGTTAGTCCAGCTGACGCCTGTTATTAAGCAAGTAGTCTAGGGAAGCAATTTCTTGGCAATGTTTCTTTAGACAAAGAGAGTGACGAAAGGATCTTGGCATTTTTAATGGGAAACATATAAAGCACACTCACTGGACTTTGTAAGGAACTCTGATTCTAGAAACGAAAAGAGAAACAAACTATATTCATGTTATTCTTATTGTGGTCCTTTATAGGAGGGGGTAGTCATTTGAACCTGGTCTTCATGCACCGACTGTAAAGATTTTCAGTATAATGGGAAATTGATGCAAGTGTTGAAATGGGGATTTATTAATATTTCTTTAACTAAATAAGTGACTGTAGTAGGATCAGCGCGTCAAGTGTCGCGTCAATACCAGAATGCAACTGTTGCCTTCTTCATGACGAGGGAACATCGTGCCAATCTTTGTAGTAAACGTGACTATAAAATAAGGAATGATGTATGATTCTTCATAAGACACCTTTCTATGCCTTGGAGCGCTAATCTTTCTGTACACTGTAAATTCAATTATAGGTTGTAGGTGAATACGCTTGCAGTAGTGGCATATACAGCACAGAGGACGTCTTACAAAAGTTGCTTGTTCTCCTTAAGAAAAAACACGCAGGTAAGTTTGATGGGAAATGCTTAGTTGATACTACAAGTTGGTGCTTTTTTGTGTCTTTCGTAGGGTGTGCTGATCCATAGTTTTTAGTTTTGATTTTAGTTTTGACTTTAAAAACATATAAGGTAGATTTTTATATCAAACAGAGGGATACATGAAATTAACTCAATATAAAGCAAGTTATATCATTCACTTTTGCTGTTCTGGTCATTCATGTTTAAATAAACATTGTTGCAGTATGTATACGTAAAGGCTGTAGCAAATCAGTTCAGAACCCTTCATAGTGATACACATAAATTGCCCCAGTTGTATGCGCTATGTTGCTGTTTTAGTCTCTCTACTGGAGCCAACGTTTCTATTATTACCTTGCAAAAGTTCCTTTTTATCCGTTTTCTGTGGAAAGAGCAGTCTGTAATGGATGTTAACGGTTTCCATTTGGTGAAATGAATACGTACATTTTTCTCATTTCCATATGAATTTGAATGTAGCACTAAGGCAGCGCGGCTGTAGTTTACAGTAACACAATGTTTTTGTGCCTTTGTATGCCATTTTTAAAAGAACGTTTTAAAAGTTTTATAGCATTTATCTTTGTGATTAACAATTCAGGTGAGTATCTTCGTTTGTTATATTTGTTTTAAAGATCAATGCACAAGAAGTTGGATTGTCTCTGCTATTATTAAAGTACTTGGGCAGATCGAGAGGGTACCACAGTATGTAACCGATGGACTGCATAACTGTTTAGGGGATATGGACACCGACTTCATTCAGGTGAGTCAACATGTATATGCTTAATTGTAACAAGTGAAATACCGGGCGGAATACGTAATCCTCTCATAAAATAACATGCAGACTGAGAATTTTCAAAGGAAGAGACGTATTGATATTTTGCTTCTTTTAATCTGAATTAACATTTTTGTCAATCGTAACTGTTGATATCTTCAGAGAATTAAGAACTAATTGTTAACTGGATGCTACTAAGTGGAAGGAAACAATCTATCGGGAAACGGAGAAAATAACTCATCGTCTAAAGTTAACACTACACAAATGTAAGCCCGCGCATAAACAAAGGAATAGTAGGGAAGAGGTAATTATTTTCTGTATTACATGGTTTCTGACCAGCATCTGGGGATTTTAGCTGATGTAAATGAGAGTATCATTTTCCTATCTCTTAGTATTGGTACAAAAACCTCTACTTTCATATGAAACAATGAGAAGAATGTCAAAAAGAACATGTATTAATTTCTTAGTACCTAATTTATATAAGCAAGTATGACTTGTACAGAATTTATAGATAGTGATGACTAGATTTGTTTGGTTGGTGGCAAATGATTTTGTTAGGTTTAGGGACGTCAGTTTTTCATGCTGTAACGTTACCTACTATCATTTATTGATAAGGGATCCATTCGTTGAAGTCGTATGTCGCCGCTTGTGTCTGATCGAGTGTTCTCCAAAACTGCTTTGGACAATGAGATTATCGCAATTTGACGATAGTACATTAATCTTTTTATTTTACAGAGGTGTTCCGAAGCTTTTGCAATTTCAACAGTGAATGCTGACTTGAGTCAAATTGTGCCACTGGATGCAAGCTGCGAAGATATTGAGGTGGGTGGTACGGATCATCATCATAATTGCACATTCGTTGTCTTTGACAACATTACGCTGTTAATAATCTCAGTCCAGTTCTTTCTGTCAGATTAATCTTTAAAGTAAAGTAAAGTAGTCAATTTCAAAACAATACGAGAACTCTTTTGCTTCAGGTTTATCCCACTACTTACTAACGATAACTATAGTCCTTAAGACATTTTTTCACCATCGTAAGTGTTGGTTGGGGCACACTCTCAGGATTCCAGAAAATAGTGTTCCAAAACAGGCACTTGGAATAGTTCTAGGAATGCAAACGGAAGAGAGACAAGCCAAAAACACTTTGTTAAAGGACATTAAAAGAAACCCTTGAAGGATTTGGCCTGTCATGTGAAGATGTAGCAGTATTTGTGGAAAGGTATATCGCAATGGCATGATCGCCAGCAAGCATTTGTACGGTATTATGTAGATATGTAAGTTGAACGTTGTACACAGCTTTGTGGCACCGGATCAACATGGCAAGGATTTATGTATTATGTATCGCACAGTAAAGTCTATTTAAGAAGAGACTAAATGTACCGTCGTCAGAGAGCCTAGGATAAAGTATTAACTTTCACTGTTTCTTTTGCGTACAAAACATTGCTAAGACGGCCTGCTTTGAGTACGTAAATACAATTTGGTAAAGCAACAGTTAAACGGATAGTGATGGAAATAAATGACCCTGTGATTTTAATAGTGATACGAAGAACGGCGTATTTGTAACTATCATTCTTTTCATATGTATTCATATTGTCTCTCGCTTATGGAAGGTATCACTGATTCGAACTAGAATTATGGAGGATGATCGTACCAGACGAGCTCGTACGTAGTAGCGGAGAATTAAATATTAGTTGTGTAACACCTCATACCTTACTCCGACCCCACCCCGTGTTATGAATTTGATCCAAGGAAGACACACACACACACACACACACACTCACATTACGCCTGCACACACGTACACACACGCACACACACTTACGCACGCATGCATCACGCACGCACACGCACACACTTGCTATATTTCTTTAAACCGCAAACAACATAGCTATGTTGGTGTTGCAGAGAGGACTCTTTATGGTATAGACCAGTTCCCAGATGTAAATCTAAAGTTGTTGCAACTGTTGTTGGACCCCTGTGTGGCTGTTGTGATGGTTTCATTTATTTAAAACTGTTACGATCAATTTGCCCCAACTTTTTATGAGGCTATTCTATCATCGGACTCATTACAGTGCAACTCTAACCCAGCCTTCGCAATTTTGTTTATATTTCCCGCTGCACTATCATCGAAAAGTTGCTGTCTGCTATTTAAACAGATGTTATGAGAGAGGCTATGTACAATGTGTTACGTCAATCGTATAAAGTCAGGAATGACTGGTCGGCAGCTCGGGTAGAGTGCCATAAACTGTTAAATTAGAAGATCAGATAGAACGGTATTTCTTTTCCGTCTACAGACATATCTCTTTTCTCACTAAAAACTTTAACTAACTTGGTGTTTTTTTCTGCCCAGGTGGATTCATCCCTATCGTTCTTAGATGAGATTTCACAGTTCCATGTTTCTCAAGGAGCACCACCTTACAACGCAGAATGGCGAAGAAATGAGACCCCTGTAAGATCAATGGAGGGTAAGAGAAAATAATCTATTAGTATTTTACCTTTTGTCCTCTAATTCGTTCCACTTTAGCGTGCTTCCCTTATGACCGTTTTCTGCTTGGGAGGAGGAGGGTGAAAGCCTGAGCATTTGGAGTGTGATGAAAACCGAGCCACTTCAAACCGCTATTTTCAATTCTAAATTGCCTATTTTAGTAAGATATGTATAAACTTTTAATTAAAGAATACCCAACTTACTTCGTTTACCAACTGCTTTAGACAAGTGGATACATTTCGACATTTCAATTTCAAGGCAAAATATGAAATCTCACTGAAATTTTGCCAAACCTCCATGCTGACAGTTACCTTCGTACACGAAGGGTTGCTATCGAAAAAGCTATATTATGTCTAGCCATAATGTTTCATCATGTAAACATTTAAAGGTAGTACTAAACGTGTGCAAAAAAGTAGGTGAAACAGTGGAGTCTTGCGGTTTCGAAGTTTCAAAAGAGTGCTCCAAAACGCCCAAGCGGAATAATGTTGAGTGTAGGGAAGGAAGATGTGTATGTAATGATACACCGCCATTTGTAACAAGGATGACCTTGAATTGTAAATCCCTTGACTCCTTTGGGACGTGTTTCTTAATTTGAAGCTTATAGCTGAGGATGTACAATTCATCATGATGCAGCAAGAGTAGATAGTAAGTGATTGATTTTCATCCTTTGGTGTATCATATTTATTTGCTACATAGAGACTGCAACAGTCAACTTTGCACCTTACCCTCTCCATACGAATCAGTCAGTGCGCGTGAAAGAAAAGAAAGACGAAGCGTCACATGTGGAGCCAGCACCAATTCCCGAAGTGAGGTAAGATCTTTGCGAGTACACGTTAGGGAACTGGGCTTTGAACTGTTGTTAACGATGCCACTTTCTATCCAATTAAGTTATGTTGAAACACAAACAATGCATTTACAGTAATGGGAATTCTCGAACTTTTGTTGGCTTTATGACAAGAGCAAGGAGTGATAATATGTGTGGAAGTGATGGTGGTTTATAGTACTGATACGTGTCAAGATCAGGATATTTTTCTAAAATTTACACCTCTACAACGGATACGCCTCTACAACGGATATACCCCGGACGGATATTCCTGCACCGACATGGCACAAACTTGATACCCCCCTGTGAATATTCATTGTGCTAAGTTACATCTCTCGCGGCAATACACATTACTAGAATGCAAAGTGTCTTGCAATTACAAAGTCTATTTACTCTTTCTTTCATTCTATCTTGCAGGCAAGAACCAATAATGCACCTCAATGACAAATACAAGCAGAGACTATGGTCAACAGCAGGATATCTGCATAAGGAGAGCCTCGATTCCGTTTCAACTGATGATTCCACATCGGAGGTAGAGTCAGCGAAAGAAGAAATAAAAGAATCTACGATAGACGAAGTCGGAGAAGAGGTCAGTATGGTGTAGTATAGTGTAGTATAGTGTAGCATAGTATAGTATAGTATAGTATAGTATAGTATAATATAGTATAGTATAGTATAGTATAGTATAGTATAATTTAGTATAGTATAGTGTAGTGCAGTATATTATAGTGTAGTATAGTATAGTATAATTAATCTAGTATAGTACAGTATAGTATTATTGTTTTTATAATAGTGTAATATACTATAATGTAATATAGCAAGTATAATAAAGTAAAGAATACTGTAGCATAATGTAATTTATTATTGTTGGCTTACGTTTTAGTAAAGTAAAGTATAGTAAGGCATAATGCAGGATAGTACCTTACAGTACAGTATGTTGGAAAGTATAGTGTATCCAGCAGAGAGTTCCCTGCACAGCATTATTTGGTACAGTTACATACGCTACAGGCGTTAATGTTAACTTAAATAGGATATGATATTTTATAAAACTCTTTTTTAACGAAATTATAGAAAGTGTTTAAAATCACATCGTAATGAGCCCTCTTATTTGTTTTATCGTAATATTTTACACTACTGCAGGTAACCATTCAGAGCTCCGAGGTTCCGGTAGACAATGAAAAGCAGAGACTGGTTGAAGCTCTCTTTGGAGGGTCTGGAAACAACGTACCTACCAGAGATGGTTATGCACTAACGCACCCTCTTACCAAAACAGTTAAGGATTTTTCTCGTTATACTGGAACCAAAGAGGTTGCCCGATCGCCCCCGTCGGCGATTATGTCAAGTGGTAACGAGCAGAAAAGCTCAGACGGAGACAGAAATTCCAAAGACTTAGTTTCTATCGACGACTTGTTGAGTTTGTCGGAAAGCGAAGATATTCCGAGAACGCATGCATTACCCTCAAGTACACAGAGTGTTAAGGAAATTAGCAGCAACTCCGATGAACACAACTCCACCGACCTGGAAGTAGTAGAGCCTCGTTCCCATATCGACTTACTTGAGGCTAGAGATGTTAGCCCTCCGACCATCAGTGTTGGTTCAGTTGGTGATTCGACTATTTCCAGTACGGTGGACATTCGACGTCAGCATTTGGCATCTGATGAAAATATTCGGATTTCGATGTTGAAAGAAGAAAAGCCAAATGAACTGATACTGTTTATTTACATTACAAATCAAACAGCCGGTGCGATTCACGACTGTACTTTTTCCATCAAAGAAATGTCAAATTTGGAATTCAGACTGGATCAATCAGACAAATTAACGGTGAGTATAAGGCCAGATGACACGCATATAGACTTTCGATGTGGGTGAGCGAGAGACAACACCATGTTAGTCTTTTGTAACACAGATTTCTAATACATAATTATTAATCACGTGGTAAGAAGTCCATTTCTAATTACAGGCTTCACAAGTTCTGTTGAACGGAAGTGATCTGGGCTCTTAACTGCCTACGGTCACTACACTCCGCAGAGGGTTTATAAAGTACCAGAATCCATATACTGCACCAATGGTAGAAAACCATATTTGTCTTAACATCACTTTGTAAATTATAAGTACATTTAACTATGTTATGGTTGCGTCGTTTTTAGCTCAAACAAATGAGACCAAGTAACATGTTAAGTTTTTTCAATTACATTATCTGAGACATGATGACATTTCTGAAATTTTAACCTATCATATTTTAATTTTTATTGATAAATTGTAAAGTGTTCCAATCTAATGTTATCTGACAGCGTTCAATAATCCAAGAGTGTTACAAAGTGATGGATTTCACAAAATTTGTTTTCTTCATATCACACTGTATTGTTGTGCTGCACTTTTAGCTGAGTTTGCTATTTCTGAAGCTTCCTAACAAAAGAGAAAACCAGTTCGTTGTAAAATTCCATGATTCTGTACCATTGTTACACGTGGTATCGGCATTAACGCTGCCATTATCATGCTAAAATCTCACAGGGCAATATGAATTTCGTAAATTAATAAAAAGGCTCATTGAGGAATTGATATTCGGAGCGAGTGAAAAGGAAAATGCTAATTTATAAGAGCCAAAATAAAGAAATAAAAAACTTGTACTGGAATCAATGAGGTGGGTGAGATAATTAGGGATTATTTACAAAGTTGACACAATATTAGTTAAAAGCTATTATTAGTAGCGAATAGGCGGACGTTCTTGATAATAGTAAATAGAAAATATTATAAATACTAGAAAACCAAATGAGACCAAAGGAGAGTTAATACCACTTCAGTTGGGATCGCTGGTTTTGGTCAGCTTTTAAGTAGATCTATTGTTGCTTCATCACTGGCACTAATTGTACACACATCCTCTTTCATGTACCGCCCCCCCCCCTGCCGCTCTGCTTTTCTTTCCTTCTTCTCCATGCATTTAATTATTTAATTATCCACAACATCATGTAACTTTAGTAAGACTTTAGTTGTCCAAGCTTTCAACAGCAGCGTTCTTTTGCGCAGTAGTTGAAAAGTAAAGTGAACTTTGCTTCTCCTGACATTAGCTTTTAATTGTGCTTGTAATTTACTAGGGAGCAAGGAGGAGTGCCATATAAATTGTTTCTATCAGAAAGTTACTAGGTCCAAAATGGTTAAGTGCGTCACGTTTGTGTATCATTTTTTGTTTATCAAGAAGACTGGTAGCAAAGGTTTTTATCATATAGCATCAGAAGATAGACGTGTCATTTTGGTACATTTATTGACTGTTTACTGTTGAGGTGTCTCGAAACAAGATATGCGCGTTTGACAGGGCCAAATTATCTGAATAATTTGTTTTCATAACATCACATTATTTGGCAATTCAACTTCTCTTAAATATTCAAAATGCATCTCAGGTTGTCTCGGAGTAATCACGTTTTGGGGCCCATAAACGAGTCACCCCTTTATCCCTACTTTATCAACCTTTTGACTATACCAAAAAAGGTCATGCTGGCAGGACCGTAAAGTTTTATAAGGTCACCGACCGTAGTTTCATATTCATGCCCTTGCAGTTGTCTATTTTAGCATCTTAGTTGTACAAATAGTATTGACATGTAGTTGGTTGTAAATGTGATATTCAATGAAGTGGGATACAAGTTGCAGGGTGCCCTACCCCTTTTTACGATATATGTAACGTTATATCAAAGACACATCAATGTTTTGAGTAATGTCGTTGAAACTGTCAGGAAAAAGGCACATAATGAATCGTATGCTTGCAAGCTTCAAGTCATGGCTGCAGAAGCAAAAAACATGTATCATTATGATGTTAGGAATCCTTACACGTTCTAGTATTGTAAAACTGCAAACTCACAAAAACACGACAATAAAATTCTTAATGTCATCAAATTTGTAAGGAAATAAATAGTAATTGCAAATTTTTCATTTCCACTGTTAAAGATGCTGGAAAGGATATTAATAAGGATGTTAAAAGTTACCTGCAACAGATAAGAAACCAGACAATATTCAGAGTAAGGACGTTTTACGAAGCCTTCGTGACGCGAAGCTTTAGTTTACTTTACTCATTATTTCATCAAAAAAGTCTGGACTGTCGTTGGAACACTTAAATGTCTTTGCACTTTGCCTGTTTGGTATGATTTAAAATGCATACTACGTATTTTACCTGTATTGTATTTTATTTGCAATCTGAATATTTATTTCCATTAATATCAGGATGAACATTGAAAGCAGTATATCTTACTGACGTGTCGTACAGTTGTCTCCTACTTGAAAGTAAGATCGGTCTGTAGTAGCTTTGCTTCCTTTTAAGATATGCCTTTTTATTTCCAAACATTTGGCAGATTTACATCCATCACCTAACAAACACTTGAAGAAAAGGAAAGAGAGGTCGAAAATGTTGTCCAGTCTCATAGATGGCAAACAAGTTTTTTCTTAGATTTCTTAGTTGTTTTTTTCCCTCTTTGTAGTTTTACATGTTATTGTTTGGCCATTTAACCTTACCTTGTAATTCTTAATGCTGTACCTTAACGTGCAAAATGTTTTCTATTTTATGTTCAGATCAGTTATGAGGTTCTAAGCCCGAGGAGAACTGTACAATGTACGTTACGATTGTCTTACAAGTCTCCTGCGCAGAATATGACCATCACTGGTGATCTGAAATATCGGGATAAAGCATTTAATAGAAAACTATTACTTGTGAAATATGAATTATCGCACTTGGATTTTATTCGACCTTTTAACATTGATGCGACTGGGTTTAAAGAACGCTGGCTTACTGTTGGCCTACTAGAACTTTCGAAAACAGCTGTGATGATGAAAGGAGAAGCTTTTCTCGATTTACTAACGGCTGATGCACATCTCTATGTCGTGGATGCAGGTAAGGAAGCCACGTGTATATTTTATTTATTGCATGCATGTATGAAGGCCAGACCATCAACATCAATTCAAATGTCGACGTCATACGAAGAGTATGATGTTATATCACTAGGTTAGCTATACACCCATAGGTTTAATTTAGTTCTAGTTTAGTACCATTTTCGAGTCAAATTAAACTAAGAACAGTTTTCTTATGTATGGAAATGCAATGCCCTGTTTTCCGTCCAACCACTTCTTCTAGTAACACTCTGTGTTCCAATCATACCCAGTCCAGCTGTAATGCTATGAGTTCTTGTTGGGCCTTGCTCTGTCGTGCTGTGCTCTGTCGTGTCGCGCTTTGTCATGTCGCGCTTTGTCGTGTCATGCTCTATTGCATCCTGTTCTGTCGTGTCCTGCGCTGACGTGTCCTGTTTAATGGTGTCCTGCTTTGCCTCCTCCTGCTCTGCCCTGTCCTCTGTTCTGTACTACTCTATCCGGTCCTGTTCTGTCGTGTCCTGCTCTGGCCAGTCTTGCTCTGTCCTGTCCTGCTCTTACTTTGCCCAGAAATGTTCGAATCTGCACTGTCCCTTGTTTTGATAGACTTGCATCCGCTTGTTACAGCCTACAGTACATGGTTGCCACAACCATGAAAGCGTTGTACCTTAAGTGTGCCCACTATAAGCCAATGCAACATGCACATCACTGAAATAGTTTTCCCTCTGCATTTTTTTGACAGTATCAGTCGTAAACCAATGATGGCTGCCCCTATTTGTAAGCAAGTAGTGTGCACTGGAAACTGTCATGCGATTACATTTCTTATTGTTTATTTAATTTAGAAAACGTACGCTTTGGGTGGGCTGATAATGCGGAATAGTAGTTGAGGTAGCCGAGGTGAATTAAGGCAAAAAATGTCTTCAGCGATTATGGGTGAACATGTTTAAAAAACTTACATAACAGTAAGAAAATCAACAGTTCGCTGAATTAAACCATTTTCCCTAACCTCCACCTTTTTAGGAGCCTCATCAAGAAATACTAGCGTGCATTCCATATTTTTCTAGTATAATGATGATTTTCAAACGAATTTCCTTCTGGTTTGTAGAACACAAAGGCAATGAATTGGAAATTTTGGCTTCAGGATCGGTGTTGGGGCGGACAGTTGTACTGTGTTATTTTCAGATAAAATCCTCGGATGTTCGAGTATTAATGCGATCAGATAATAGTCTATTAAACCAATGCATATGGAATTCGCTAGAGGTAGTTCTGTTTAACAGTTGTGACAGGAAAATTTGACTTTATGTAATTTGATGAATATATTTTGACAGGGAGAGACTGTCTCTCGCTTACAATTTTCCATTTACCTTGTACTCTTTGGTAGTAAAGATGGGTAATTTAAATTAGTTCTAAAACTAACGTGTAGTATTCTGTCTTACTTGGCGCTCTACTGTGTTAAAGATCATACCTGCGTTGAGGGCTACGGGGAAGACATGCGCGTTCCTTTTAAATCCATTTGTATCGTATAAATGTAGCAACAGTGTGACCCTTCAGGATACTGACGTTAGGCATTTGTTACTACTGGTATATAAAGTAGCCTTTGGATAGTACGTTCATATATTCAAAAGGTGGACTGCAACAGATGGCATATAAATGATGTAATGGCGTCACCCAAAGTGATGGAGGCAACAGTTGGCACCATGTCAATACTAAGAACCAGATTATACTTGCTATGAGCTACTTACATTGACAGGAATCTTCTTTACTCCACGTATGATAGATCCAATTAAGTAAAATGTGCACGGAGTTGAGATGAGCAAGCCATTTTCTTCATCACAGGAGAAGTAGTGGAAAAATTCAGGGTATTCCTCGTGGTTTAATGACCAAGCCCTATAAATGTGGGGTATAGGGTGGCACGCATTCTACATGTGCTTTTTCAAGTAGGTATGGCAACCTTGCAAATTTACATCACGTTTCCAACTTGATTACTTTCCTACTGAAGGAAAAACCGTTTACACAAACGCTTTTTTGTAGCGGTGACAAAATTTCTGCACCTGTTTCACGTCAGTTACTTACCGCCGAACGTGGGCTAAGCTTCAGCTAGTGTTAATGTCTCAAAGTATATTCTATTATTGGACAACTTTGGTAACTAGCGTGTATAAATTTAAAGAGTTTCCTTCTCGTTCTATTGCGCGATATCGTACACTCCATGTATCTTTAATTGCCTTTTGCGTATCGATAAAGACCTAAACGATTTACTCAGTCAAAAATCAAACTTTTATTTGAGGGTTTTGGAGTTTTAAATAATGGACATGCTTTTTTGAATAGATTAGATTTGAAAGAAGAAGGGGTTGGAATATCAAGTCCGCAAGGCACAAATTGTGTTACATGGATAGTGTTCTGCGAGGTAACATTCACCATCGTGTTTTTTACTCAACAACTCAAGATGTTAAAGGTTATATTATATTATGTTATGTTATATTTACTTAGAGAAAGGCTGCGAGAAAGTGTAGATTTTAAGGAATGCAATTCGAGCATCCCTAGTAGAACATTTATGAGGCACTAGAAACGATATGGTGAGAAAGAGTCAGAAATTGTTTTCAGTTGGTCCATACAATTTTTGCTGACTATTGCCAACTAAGACGTGCACAGTTGGGATAACCTAACAGAAAGATTTTAATGCCCTTGTCATGAAATGTAACAGCCCTCTGAGATACCCAACGAATCGCTGAGGAATTGTTCTAACTTCTATTTACGGAGTTTGTAAACGTCGCAAAAGGATTGTAACCGTTTTTTCAGGATCCCAACGTGAGCAAACTGATCGGTGAAAATAACTTAATCCTACGAATGACGAGGAAGATGTACGCGTTTTGATATGGACTGCAAATGCCTGAAAATAAGTTTGTAATACGCCCCTCTAAAGCTGGAAGTGGAACAAGTACTAAACAACTACTTCATGATCAGTGATGTTGGGAGAACAGAATACTTCGATCTATCCGCGTCAAAACAGCGGTGAAGAAAAGAGGTATTCGTTGTTTACTGCATCTTTACCGTCAATTGTCTCATTATTATCATATTATTAACTTACCTTGCCGTGTTCCGTATCTCGGATCAAATTATTAAACAGCTGGCAAATCACCTGAAAAGTCGTGATAGGGGCTTAGTAGATATAGTTCAAGTATGTCGCCGTTGACACATTCGACACTTGCAATACGTGTACAGCAAATAGATGTTGAACACAAAACAAGACATAATGGCTGCGTTTCTTATTTCTAACATTGTTTCCGGTTTTCTTGGTTTTGTTTTCTATTTTGCAATTTGAAGATGTAAATAATGCAATTTGAACATTTTATGGCTTTAAAGAAAAGTGACTAATAAATGGTTTCAATAGGAATACAATAATTTTCTCCCGCGGTGGAGCCCTTGCCAACTACTGGTCAGGGGCCAGATACCCTACAACCTTGTTAGAATTTGTTTTGAAACTGAATAATCCTGTTCCATTGTTCATCAACAGAAATCCATAATGCACGGGTGTCGTAATAAACTATTCTTCCTTTTCTTCAAGTACTCTTGGGTGCCTAATAGACGTCCCCCCTGCTAATTAATTTTTCAAAACTTTTCCACCCAAGACATTCTTATTTCAACCCCCCCCTCCCCCCGCGCCTATTAATTGTTGAGTTATCTCCCACCCATGAGAATTTTTTGTGGAGGTACTTTGGCGAGCAAGTAGAAAATATCTTTATTAAAATATGAAAAAATGTCATTGAGCAGGAGGATGAGGGAAGCATTTTTAAAATCTCGGAAGGCATGTAGAGGACTGCCACGACTTTGAATAACTGACTATTGTTAGTGTTGTATTACCCTACGTTTAGGAAGTTGCAGTTGATTCTAAACATTGATTCTTGACTTCACTTTTTGTCCAGGCTATGACATTTTTGGTCATTTTCCAACCCCCCGTTTATTAAGTTTGAAGATTTTTCCAACCCTCCCGTTAATTCCAAGCCTCCTTCTATTAGGCACCCAAGAGTAGTTCCTATATTCCAATGGGGTCACTGTGGCAATTAGTAGCTCTGTCATAGACTCTCGTGTGCCCGAATGGGCTTGTAGTCAGATTTTACGCACCTTAGTATTGGCCATCCTGCCCTCTGCTTTCGTGGCAGGGGCATTATCAGCATCTTTCTAGCCATGCAGTTTGCATCGCTCTTCCTTGCATATCCAAACCAACTCAAACTGGACTTTTTACATTATTCCCTGATGCTTTTAGCTTGCAAACGTACAGGCCATCCTCTCGCTTGGTACTTTTTGCTTTTGTCAACACCTACAAATCTTCATATCATTTAATTTTGAGCTTTTTTACTTTCCGCCCTAATAAAGGTTTCATATATATATATCTTTCCGCCTGACACAAAGTGTGTATCTCTGCCCCATGGTGCCATGGTGCCAGCCCCATTGCATCCTGTTTACGTCTTTTAACACTCCACGAATCACCTTGCAATGTCCCTGGGAGGTGATGACATTTGGCAGCTGTTGTCTCTGCTTGCACACGCTTTAATGTACGAAAAATTACTCCGTCTTTAATGTCGAGATTTTCGTTTCCTTCTTTTGTGGTGCCTATTTCCTTGGTGCTGCCCTTTTGGACCGTGCAAGCTCTTCTTCCTCTTCATGCACCGTTTCTTTCCTAAACGTTTGTATCAGATTGTCCATGACTGAGGCACGTAAGGAAGGGCTTACTCTGCATCTTTGGTGGAGTCCAACTTCAAACTGTTAAAGGATTGCCGATTCCTGCAACAAAGGTTCACTTTATTATTATATGCTTCTTAATAGCCATAAGACTGTCTTACTACGCCAAGTTGGATGGATCATACTTATTTTCAAGGTCAATGAGCCCTTGTATGGCTCTTTATACACCTTTCGAAGCTTATCCTGCAGTTGTCTGATAGCAAATCTATTGCCGATCTTCCTGTCATAAACCCAGTAATCATTACTGATCTTAACAGAGTGCCTAGATAGGCAATTATTAACTCTTACAAAGCTCTATGAGTGTTATGCTGGGTGTCTTTCTACGACTCGTGTCAACGTTGTTACCTTGAAAGTGACGGATGTTTCTCAACCATGCGTTCGACATCTTTTCCTTCTCAGCTAGCCTTCAAACGCGTCAAGACTTAACAATGGTATGTCTGCAAGTGGACTACTTATTTGTGATCAACATTCAAATCAACCAGTTCGCGTCGATTAGGATCGAGACCTTGCAGGCTACTCTCTTGCGAAGGAACTAATAAAATTGAAACATGGTAGCGGTTTTGAAAATTCGAAATTTCAGGAAGATTGTTTAAGATTCAATATGCTTATGGTATCCTTATGGTGACGTAACGGTGTCCATAAAATACGCACAAAGATAATTACAGTAGGCTGCCCAACTTACTGCTAAAGAAATATCAATTTTCCATTTGCACAGACTTTATAAACGGGAGACTCGCTTACTCCATTACTTCTCGTGGTTGATGCTGACAATTTTCCCTGTTCTTTAATATCCGATTTCATGCCTCACGCTAAAACAGCGGCGCATTTGTTACTACCTATGACCTTGTCTATGAGACCTTGAGGATGTGGAAAAGACTAATCTTCTCAAGAACTACCAATGAGTCTGGGGAAGACGCCACAATGGCACTGAAATGAAAATGTAAAAGTTCTGGATTTGTCCTAGAATACTTTTAAGACAATACACACACTCAAAAATTGACCAGGTTTTTACTTCAGATGGTATGCCGGTTACACTTATAATACTCGGATACTTAGAGCTCTTTAGGGGGAACTGGTGTATTGACTCGGGATACTGTATTGACCATGGAACTAAATTAAGTGGAAGCTCATTCAACTCCCTTTAGTAGATATGGACAATTGGACAGTCCCACACAAGAAACAAATGAAAACTAGAAATTATGGAGTGACAACCATCTTACAACCAGGCTTTATATGCATTGTGTTCAAAAAAAGTTTCCATTCAAATATTACAAGCAGTAACAAAGAAACCACTGAATGGTTCCTTTTGGAAGATTTCGAAGGTTTCGAAACAGTGGATTATCTCAAGCCGGCGCGGTCTCTTGTCCTGATGAGACGGCGGAAAACTGCTCAATCGGTTACCAGATGAGGATCAGTGAGTCGGGAGACTTCACACTATATTACGGACAGGGATAATGACCTCTCCCGATTTAACCTGACTTAGGTCTATTTCGGGAATGTGGAGCATGTTAGGAACACTACGGAAACCAGGTGCCTTTAAATAACGATGACAGAGGAGAAGGCAAGACAACGCATTTGAAGATATCACGGCTGGAAAAGAGAGCAAGAACAAAATAAAAGACACCAGCCCAGGATCAATGTCCCTTCTGGCATTGTATTTCTGAAATACACCACCAACGATTAACGACTTCCTTTGGGAAATTGCAGTCATAATTATTAGCGTATATACAAAGGATAAGGCGAAAATATCTGTTGCGAGCAAGCATAACAGCTCCAGTGGACACGACTTGTTCCCATTCTTCCTTTGGTAAATTCGAAAGAGTTAAAAAGTGTACGAGTTTATTATGAATAAGCGATCCTCTTCTCTCTGAATGAAAAACCAGAAAAAGAACTCAGTAGAAACAGACGATGATAACACAGATCCCTCTGTACATCTCTAATTACATGCCCTTCTTTAAAGGCAAGGTCTGCAATAAGCCTGAATATTGAAGCTTTGCTACTATATATTACACTAGGACGCCAACTTTTTATTGTCGGTATTTACAAGCTTCCAAATTCGCTTCTCCAGTTAAACCCGGTCAACGTTCATCATTATTCATGGCTTAGCATTGTCGGGTTTCTCAAGCGGTAAGCAAAAGTGAAGTAAGGTTGCGCCCACGTTGGATAGGGTGTCGCAAGCAATCTAATCTATGTATTAATACAACGGTTCTCAAAAAAGGAACGTATTTTATACAAGTGAAGAGGAAAGCAGTACCTTCTCGACGTAGGTTTACTTTTAGAACTTCTCCTAAACAGTACAAAGGAGATATAATGGAATGGGTAGTAGAAACTTTGAACAAGTTTGCGTGGAGCTGAATGTGAACAAATTTAAGACTCCAAATGATACCCAATGAATATGTCGATACGTAGCACCCACCTCGTCCAAGTAAATCAATTACACACAGATCTTGAAGCAGTCTCAAAGTGCCCCCAATGTTTAATTTCCTATGATACAATACATTTTGATTCCAAAGATACGTAAAAATGCAACAACAATTTTATTCCAGCAAGGTTATCCTGGAAAATTTCAGTTGAGGTACAAAATATACTGGTGCCAAAACGAACACCCAGTTTATTTTAGAGGCTCTGACTTGGAATGAACCCATCTCCTATGTTGGCCCCTTAAAATGTCGCTTTGAACTGCTTTCGAGCGGTGGCACAAGTAGAAAACTCTGATTCTCTTATGCTCAGTATGCAAAGACAGTTCACCTAACAGTTCTGATCTACTTTCGTCAAGTCATATCGACATTTTGTACAATTCTGTTGAATTAAGACTTACCTTAATCCACCGTAATAGTTTATTGACTGCATTCATTGCACTTGCTTTGCTTATCAAAGGACTGAAAGCTGCATATAATTCAAAGCCAGAGGTAACCTACAAAAGAAACGATTCTTGTACTCTGATATGCCTATCGCTAAAGGTTAATATCACCGCAGTAAACACGGGGGAATTGTGAGACAGCACCTTCAGCAAGACGACAAAAGATAAAAGGCCTCTTCTGTCTCACTGAAAATAAACCCTTGCGTTATGCCATCAAAGAGGAGAAACTTGTGGCACAGGTTCCACCTTTGTGTACTATTTAAAGATTTAAATATTAGTTATTATTGGGCAAGAAAAAACTACACTTAAAAACAAGTGCTGTGAAGCAAAGCGGAGATCAAATCAAAGCTTTTAAACGTATAAACGAAAGACGTTAACTGCAAGTTAATTGGAGAAGAGTCACACATGTAAAGGATAAACACCGGAAAAAATATATTTTTTTAAACCTGTAAATACTGACCCATCCTATGAGCATTTCCTTTGGCCCCATGTGGCATAAAATTTTCAGACTGCGTGTTGGGCAATGAATGCGATGGTGCAAGTAGAGGTATTGACCAAATAGTCTGTTGGCAAAAGAGAAAATGGTAGGTGAAAGGATAGATATTACTGTTTGACTCAGCAAAATTCATGTTTGCCCTACGCGTCAAATCAGGTGATATTGTAGGTAGTGCCTGCTTTTACAGTAAGCATTGGTATCATAAGGGTCTAAAGAAATCTACTTTTGTTTGAGAATAAACCAAAAGTGAAAGTGGCACAGTTAAAGCAAAATGTTGATGAAACCTGATGATTTGATCCCCAATTATCTCATTTATAATTTGAATATGAAGACACTTACCGTTCCTGTTCCTCTGCTGTGGCGTATGGTGGACCCATTTCCGGCGAGGTGAACTGAGCTGTACTCCTCGACTTATAAACAAAGTGCCAAAGTTCGGGAATTCCAACGTGGTCTAAACGAATAGAAACCAATTCAATACAACCTCTAACATACGTCATACCTCTAACATACCTCTGACATCGGATACAACTAAGGCGGAACATATACAATGAAAGAGTTTGGTATCAGATTATTTAGTTTCATATCTTACATAATATGTAGCCAGCCGTTCCATTTTTTTTGTTTAAACGTCAATCCGCGATTTGTTTTTCTTACATTTAAAAGGAAGGAAATGTATGATTGTCCGCAGTCGTAAGTCCAAAATGATCGGGCCGCACGGAGATATCCATTGTCTATTCCTTGCATTTCATAATTTAGAGCAGCACATGGCCTCTTTATTGTTACCTTTGGTAGTCTATGAGTGGTAGAGAGCAGGTAAATTCGACCTGAGGTAAATTATGGTAGGTAAACTATTTGTTTACCTTAGTATAATATATGGTGAAATCGCGGCCATATCATTGAAACTGAATGACAATAATCTAATGCCACCTAGGATGAGCAAACGCCAATATATATCTAATCGTGGTAAACAATAAATTCAAAAATTATGCATCGGTAACTAAGTTCTATCAAAAAATACAAACCTATCCGATATCCCCCTTTTCGGGCAGCATACGTAATAGCTTCCAAACTTTTACTCTTCTCCAATCGCTAAAAGATAAATTAATAATGAAATGCAACCACTGCGTTACCTCCCCAATCACCATCGATAATGATACACCAGGTTATAAATAACATATCATGCAGTTACAATATCGTTATTGTTACTCCACAATTGCAACCCCAGCTACAACTTTCGTTTACCGTACACTCATAAATAAAGTAGTATGCACCAATGTTAGCGTTGGCATGTATCATTTACAACAGTCAGTTAAGTTCGAATATCGAAAAGAGGCAGAATGATGTAATATTGCTTTAGCTATTGCAAATACAAAAGTAGTGAACCTGAGTTCCAAGGGTCAAAACATTTTCTTACCACTTATCACTTACAACTTAAGTTGTGAAGAGGCAAACAAAATATCGACTTGGCACAACTTAATCGCAATTAGGAGGATGCCCCTTACCACGGGCCTTAGTAAGGTGGACTTGGGTTAATGCATTATTTATTCTCGACGTAAAAGCTTGGTACGGGCATCTTTGTATTTGAAAGCTTCATTAACGTTGTATATCGTAAAATAAAGGTTATGTCCTTCCAAAGTTAGGCAGAATCTGAGACGAAGAACAGACTCACCTCTTGGATCTTTACTTTGCATGTCGAGAGTTCGAAAAACGCATTGCGGTCCGTGGAAAGTAGAAGCAGGCACGCTGGGCATGTGTCATCGAAGTACGACACGTGAGCGTATAGATAACCACTGTTATCAAATTTCGGGAGACAAATAGGTGTCCATGACTCAGCAGTACGGAAAGATGTAGAACCGCTCACCAAGTTAAAGATCAGATGCAAATCTGAGAAAAGACGAGAAAAGAAATATTAATAGACAAAATCGTCTGATCATAGAACCCACAATAATGTTGATATTTACGAACTCTATATAGAAGATGCTGCGATCTGAAAACATGAAATTAAAAAACATTTCCCTAAGAGGACCTTCCCTACAAAGGCTAGTCCAAAACAGATTGATACATAATTAGGAACAATCAAATACATAGTTCGTAAAGAGACGACGTTCCTTAACACTCCACCTGGTTACGCGCCCAGCTCTTAGAGAAAAGGATTAGTCGCCGTAACATCAAAAACTGTCATTCCATAACTTTAAAAATATTTGTTAATATACAACTTTTACCTGATGGATGAAGACTGTACTTTTTAGGTCGAACCATCGTCACAAGTTGTTCATCGACCACGAGGATGGCGAATACCAGGTCCTACACGACAAAAAGGGCAGGAAAATGAGAACAGAAAGAATACTAGTATTGTACAGTTGTACTGCATGTTTACAACATATATCAAATAGTGCATTAAACAAGGTAAATAAAGACCTTACAAGCAAAGCTGTTGCTTTACGTGACTCGAACACGGTTACTATAATGAAGTACAAGTAACATTGCAACTTCAGTTGTTAGTTCGCTTGTTATCCTGATGGTTTGCCACTCCACTCGTTAGTTCGTTGGTTAGTTCTAATGTTGGTTTGTTTATCAGTTGGTTGGTTGAATAGTTAGTTTCTTAGTTAGTTAATCTAGTTACCACAAACCCTTAATCTGAAAACAAGAATAGCTACAAAAATACAAATCTGTGTATTACCTTATACCGCGCTTGTTGGAAGGTTTGGCCAATGTGCTCACGAACTGAACTCGCTAAGGGAAGGCACCGGACCTGCAAAGAAAAATAGACAATTTCATAACTTTTGGAGTTTTTAAAATATTTAGAAGCGGTCATAGGTTAGCTGACATAATCGAAGCAGATATATGCCCAAATGTGTAGAAATATGTACTCATTTCATTCCAGATATAGTCTTGATTCAACTTCTCAATCGGCATTTATAGCCATCAAGTACATTCTCATGCTAAAGTAAAAGCCAAAAATAATGAAGCACCCCACGAAGACTAAGAGCTACTTTACGCCAACCTGAGCTTTCTCCTACACTATAAAGGAAAGAAAAGTTGCCATGGTTCGAACCGCTGTCTTGAGAACTGAGGGAAAATTCAAGATGTGAACTACTTGAAGGAATCGTGCTGCTGCGTCTCGGAAAATGTATTTGTTTCCTGCAATAAGGCTTCCACCTTCAAACAAGACACGCACCTAAGCATTCTATTCTTTGTAATAGTATTTCACATGAGCTTTAATCATTGATGCGCTGCAGGTACCTGGATATGAAAATTATATCGTTTAGTTTACCTCTCCGTATATGAAATTGCAATACCCTTCATACTCCTAGGCAACTTCCCACATACTCAGACCCGTCATTGACGTAATTTAAGAGGGAACCGCAATCGGAAGATTGGTTCTTGTTGCAAAATGGGCTACATGATGGGAAATGCTCGCCTGCGAGCAGACTATCCCAGCTGAAGTGGGTAGTCAGTACATCAACAGCGATTTCTTTAGATGTCCTCTCTCCTACCCGCCACTCCCCACTGTTGTTCTATTGTTTAACAGCGAATCAAATCAGGTATCACAATCCCAGCGACATCTTACAAGTATTTCTATTGGGTAGTGATATCATTTTTCTTTCTCGCTCGCCATGCGCGACCACCGCAGCTCGCCAACTCGCTTTGCTACCTATTTACTCTGTGGACGTATCCAGTCTCCGCTGAAACAAGTTTTACTAAAATGGATCGAAAAAAAAGTTTGAGGAGAGAAGAACATTTTTCTTTACAAAAAGCACCCTCTCTTCGCAAACAAGAGGTAAAAATGCATGTAGGTCCAGTTTTTACAGCAGTCAACGAAGGGTGAAAAACGTGTCCGAGACGACGTGGATGCTAATAGTTAAACGAAGTAATATACAGGCAATACCGGGGAGTCGCTGGGAAAAAGCGTAGTGCCAAAGAGATACATAAAAATAATTTGTTGCTCGATATAATCGAATTTATAATCGACTTCCGTTCAGGTAGAGACGTGAACGCTCGTAGGCCGTGATTATCAGTCGACATGGAAGAATCGCAAGCACTACGCAAATTTTATATCTAAAGCATCTAATTCATCGGTAAAGTTATCGATCGGCCCTCTGAACAAAAGCAAGTTGACTCTATCTGGAAATAAGGAACGGATACGCTATTCGCAAAAACGTTGAAAGTATAGGTTAACTTTTGCTGCAATCAAAGTATTGAAAGCATCAAAGGAGACACCATTATACTCAAACTACTTCAAATTGCAAAACATATCACGAACGATGTCACAAACTTTGGTATACATGGTACAAAAGAGGTTCTCAGATGATTTCGTTGAGGACTACAAAGCTACGATTTGACGAATTATTTTAATTTTCTTAAATTTGAGAAATTCCTCCCTTGGTATAGGAAAGTGTGATTTCTGCTTCTCGGGTTCCTTCTGTTCAGTTGAAGCGCGACTGAAATTCACAGGTCCGGATAACTCTTACTTGTCATCGTCTTGCACATGCACATCGTATTCTGAGTTGTAACTACGCTGTGTACTGCTTGTGATTTGCGTACAACTTTATTGTGGGAAAAGATCGTGGCACTAAAACAAATGGAGAAATCAATTGTTTCTTTATATGACACTTTATTGTTTTTTAGCCTTGTAAGTCGTCAAGAGTGAGTTCGTCAAAGGTAAAGTTCGTCAACCATTTAGCTTTTGACCTTGCTGCGTGAAATTGGGCTTCTTCTAATGGTTTGCACCAGAGGTATCTCGCCATTTCTAGCCATTTCCTGCTTCACATTATCCAGCCTCCCGCTTACATATAGTGTTCTGTCATTCCATGATCCTAGTCTCAGTTGTTGTTTGGTTGTGTTGCAGACAGTAGCTTGATGAAGGTCCGGCGCCACCTGCTGCCCATGGACGGCCTTACCGAGCGAGGAATTCAAGCCATTAGCAAGGATCCCATTCACGCCATTATATCCATTACTTAAAGGGCTCATATCCATGATTTTCTCGGCAGAATAGAGCGGTGGTTTGCCATTGCCTTCTGCCCAATGTTTGTATTTGATACACCATCTCTAGAAGGAATACCTTCCAAAGCTATTTTTCTAATAACTGCTTCAAATAGGCAGCAGCAGACGAGCCTATTTCAAAAGTCCCAAATTAAGGACTTGGTTGCTATTGTTCATGATACTCACAAATTCTATTCCTGTTGCCTAATCCTATTTTACGAGATTCTTTATAACAGTGAAATGGACGACTAAATCCTATCTCTATTCCTAAATTGCCCAATTCTATTTTTATAACAGAAGCCCTGGGTGAAAGTGTTCAGTGCGACCGCCTCTCTCAGCGCCATCTCTTCTGTTTGCTGCTCGCAGCTAAAAGCGCGGATAAGCTATTGTGAAAACGCGCGAAAACCATAAAAATAAGGCAACCAGTTTCTACAAGATCAGC
>JAAAKM020000336.1:0-10033 GCA_010016025.2 Alatinidae sp. Z8VKAUB7J3 | reverse complement strand
TCCAAACCTTACCGAGAAAAATCCATCCAAAATAGGTATCATCTTAATACGTGCATCGGTTGATACATGTAAGTTATGGAGATCAGTAATTTTATGTTATTTAGGTTCCAACCGTCAGTGCCGATTTTTTGCGCTTCCATTTTTTCCAATCTATAAACGTTTTTACGGATTTTCAATGCTAACCTCACATTTGATGCTCCCTGCACTAAAATTGTTTCCTTATTATTTCATTTTAATATTTTAGCAGTGAATACATGCCTCTTAATGTTATGTACCTTTACCGTCTCATGGGAAAATAGGATTTGGCGTCTACATCAGATCGAACATGACGTAACCTCAAATTGCCCAAAGTCTGTGAAGACAAAAACAATTCTTTCATCGCATTCTGGCCTCTAATTCTTTTAACTGGTGGGCCGTCACTTCTAATAAAGGTACGGAATGGATATAACAACCTCCATTAATTTGTTGTCAACCTCGCATTGCAGAAAGTTTAACTTTTTATTAATTCCTTTTACGTCCTTATTTTGCTCCTCCCCAAAGCAAACCCCACGTGTAAGATCCAGGCGTATTTTACGACAAGCATTGGTTCCTATAGAATAATAAACTCATTTACGGATACCCTGAGTTTTATGTAATGTTAATTAATACGCGGTACTTTCTATCTGTTATTGTTTACCCGTAATGCCATTTCCTCGTGAAAGGAAGACAACCGTAGTATTTTTGTTGTGGAAAATCGAATCCAAAATTATGTTCAATTTAGTATACAATTTGACAACTATGCTAACTAAACCGCATTGTCTGCACACGGCAAGTTCCAGCAAAATCGAAATCTGTAAAGGAAGCAACCTTATATCGGCCATACTTTCAAGCAACAGGGCAGAAAAACCAGGATCTTGAAATCACCTCCCTTGATACATTAGCTCTAGCTTTACATTCTTAAAAGTCATTCCAAAGAATAGCTGTTTTGCTTTCTTGCAAATGCGTTTCACAGTAGCTTCTATGAGCTTGATCATTATATACCACATTTCGAACTAAGCCTATAACGGCACCTCCGTAGCTAGGGGTTAAATTAAGTAGAAAAACAGAGCAGCCAAGAAACGAAATGAGATAAAGAGCAATTATTAAATGCAAATTTAATATCTCGCATTGTTATATTGAAATAAGTAAAAAAGTGCAGGTTGATTTTCAGAAAGTACAAATATGGCTAGTTTAAGTACTATAAAAGCAAGCGAGTACTATACGCGACTAAACCGGAAGCGCTTGTTAGGCTATAACGACCTTGGTTACGTGGTGGAAACGGCGTTTTAATACAGTGTTTTCTTATTGCCACTTCAAATATTTCTATACTATTGGAGGTATCACGCAAGATATGTGAAGGATATTTCATAAATCAAATGAACTTACAAGTATATTTGGTCCAAGGAGTCCTTTTTAGGTGATAAGTCTAAATCTGTTGAAATAATTTCGTAGAAAACACTGTGCTGGGCATCTCGTTGCCACCGCGTAACCAAGGCCGTTCTAGCATGTGGTTTACTGGCGTATTCGACAGTACACATATAGCCTATTGTCAGCCAACAACTTTATTCTCATGACCTGACGGTTTTATCGTCAAGGGAATAGGAATTGGCGCCATTCATGCAACCAACCAATCAGAGGACTTCAACGACAAGAATTTACCTACACATAAAAATTCAGCCAATCAGACTCATAGCTTAATTCCTGTCAATATAGAAAGACGTGGAATCATTGTGTGAAACGACGAGAAGAACTAAGGTAGTTAGAAACCCATTAAAAGTGGTTTTGATATGAAAGTGCGGCTCGAAACTATATAATGAAGTTAAGTGGCGCGGCGTGAGAAAAATTTTTTGAGATATTGTGTGAGTTTCACTCGGACAGTTCCTTAGAAGCTGCGATGAAGCCCTCGATGTCTTGTGAAAAAGGGAAAAGAGTCTAAATGTATTGTGGTCAACATTTAAATGAAGGATATATTAATTACGCATGTATGTAAAGTATAGGAGTGAGATCGATATAAGGTGGTTAAAGGTAGTTCACTGCGAAGATTTGACTGATAACAGAAAAATAAAACTGTACTTGCCCTGACCCACAATGCTACAAAACGCGGCTGTTTAATTATAATAAACAAAATTTGTAGACTTGGTTTAGAATAAAAAACCCACAAAATTTACTACTGATAAAGACCCTGGGAACAGTGATTGGTATGAAGGAAAGAATCCTTAGTGCGTCAGTCTTTTAGAAATGGAGGGTATGGTAAAGGGACGACAATTATACAAAGAGTTGAATTGACACATACCAATCGATTATAATGCACTACTACTCTTCTCAAAGCTATTCTACAGGTTTCACCCTCGATAGCACATTTTCTCGGTGGGTCAATTCATCGATAAATTGTCACCCAACGGACAGTTCACCAACATTATATGTATATTTAAAAAAATTTTGAGGAAAATTTTCTATGAAAAGTTTTGTGTAGAGAACCGTTTGTTGCTGAACTGTCCTCTAACCCTTATATATCTTTATCGTCTGTTTGGAGAATTGTCCATTGAGGAGAGATACAGTCGAAGAAACTGTTGTGCAACCTTTTCCTATACGGTTCTTCCCTGTAGAGGTGGGGAAGGTCCCAAAGCCCTCCTATGCACATCCCGTTAAGAGCAAATCCTCCGCACCTAAATGTTTGTAGATTTAGTAATACAACCGTAAAAACATTTTGGTTTAAAATTCCCTCTTGTTCTGGAAAGCAGGGGAATTTAATGTAACTAGCATCATCAGACAACGCAACGCCTCAGTTAAATATTTTTAAACAGTTTTTTTACCTGTTTACATTAAGATTTAAACGGTCTATTGGACCCTTCAATGTCCATTAAAATTTGGATTTTTTTCTGGATTTTCGAAGATCCTGCCATGACTAGATGAAAGTTTAGAGTAGATCTAATTAGATAAACAATTATCTGGTAACAGTCATATTAAAAGTAAAAGTGTTTGAAATAAACCCCACTTAAAATTTAGATACGAGAAATACCGGGCTACAGTTAACCAGGGACTCTAAAAGCTCCAAGAACCAGAATAACGTCTATACAGTATTTTACACCAGGGCTAGTATTATTTATAATGGGACCTTTTGTGGAAAAATTCTTTGCTTACTCTAAAACTTTTAATGGAACCTCGTACACCGACAAAAGTGGGCAAGATGAATATAGAATTGTTAATGTATTGCTCCAGCCCAACGAAGGGAGACTAAATCAAGAGGAGCAGCCAGTTTCTTAGCACGAATCCGTAGTTACAAAGCTGTGGGTGAAAATTCTCTCGTTTAATCCCTAAATGACAAGTTCCATAGACTAAAAAAATAATTTGCTACAATCAGTTTCAGAATTAAAAGAGTAAAGCCTGAAAATTTACCTAATAAACCCTGTTTTCTTGTTTACCAGTGAAACCTGATTTCTTGGGCCTATCTAAACTATTTAGGGGCGTAGACAGGTCAAACATAAGAATTTGCGATATGGGGATGGAAAAAATTTCTGCCGCTGCATCAATGCAATTAAGCCAAGAAGATGGATCAGCTCCCTAGAGATATTTTACGAACTAAAATATGTTATCCTTCACCCTTGGAAAGAAAAGTTTAGATACTTATTATTTATGTACGAGAAGCTAGTTTTTCTATATTAATTTATACGTAAGAAGAAAGGAAACTTCATATGGAGAAGGCAATCATTTCTTACAATATTCATTTGTACTTTAACATCGTGATACAGAAGCTAGAGTCAATTTTCCAAATAATCTTCAGAACATACTTAGTCTTGTACCTGCACAATACATTTCTAGGGTTGTAAAATCAAGTGAGGAGGGTTGGATCCTTTCCCTAAATTTGGAAGGAAGTAAGAAAACCGGAACAGGGTCTTAGCAGTACTCCTACAGATTAATGCTTAACAGTCACTAAGCGTAAACGTTTGAAAAGTGAAAAAATAATTTTGTCCCAATAGATCATAACTGCAAGTAATTAACATTTGTAAAAGAAATCATTAACGTTCCACTTTAATTTAGATATTGTACCTTATTGTGAAAAAGAATTTGATAGTTTCAAGATATAGAAGGTATGCTAAGTATTATTAAATAACTAAGAAATAGTAGAAACCCATGCCCTTTCATACTAGAATTATTAAAATTGGCCAAAATACTTCTTTACTCGGAAAAAAAATGTTTAAACGATAGTGTATACTGTTTTTTAGTATATAGTCAAGTAGCGAGCCTTAAGTTCATTTTTTCATCTAAAGGACTTCAAACGTGTTTGGAAGCGATGGGTAATTAATTAGTTGACCACCTAGCCTTCTAAATCATTGCAAATAAAGCTCTGTAAAGATCATGATGTACCTGATATGAATTGGCCATTTCATCAATTTTATAATTGGATAGTAAGTAACCTGCGCATGATGTTTTATCTAGTTTATCTTTAACGAATGAGGGTTTTGTTGACCTGGAAGTCCTCATGTGCCCAGATCACACATGAGCCAGTAGCCTTAGGCCGATACCAGTTTCTGCTGATCAAACCCTCCTAAACATTATTGACCTGGTTTCATGTAACATTAATAATCCATCACCAAATGCATAGTATCCTAGTACGAATAATGCATAAAGGTATACGCTTCATTATATCTTCCGTAGTTTCTGTAGAGACTTTTAAACATGTCGTGAAAGGGTGTTAACCTACTTTACATGAAACCTAACAATTTTTTGCAAGAGGATGGCTCTCTTTAATTTCTTCTAAGCTTTAGATGAATGGAGAAGGTATTGTAGGTATCGAGGTGTTAACCATTTGGTATATTGGTTAGGAAAGGTACAAAGATATAGGTAATAAAATATTTTCCCTTCTTTAAATGTTCTGTTTGACAGTGCAATATGTGACCGTCTGCCAGCTGATATTACCGTCGTTCACAAAGATGAGAAAGGAAAACCCATCTGCGGCAGAGCAAATTAGAAATTTGCAAATGCGAGCAGTGATGTTTTATAATTAAGAGAAAATGTAGAAAAGGGACTACGCGATATTAATAAGTTTAAAGACAAGAACAAAGAGAAGATAAAAGAGTGTTTGAAGCCCCTTTTTACCTACTTCCAGGCAGGTATGGAATTTGATTTGCTAGTGGTGAACTGCTTGCTCACATCTCTTTGACCCGTGCTCACAGAAATAATAATATTGTTGTCACCTTTTCCTTTCCGGCAAAGGAACTATCCAAACACAGACCAGTAAAATGTTCCCTTTTCTTCTCCGGATTACCTTCTCCCTGTATATTTCCTTCATAATATTAGTCTAGCAAACATCTTCCAATATTATGATTACGCATATGTGCCGTTATTACGTAAAGATACTTAGTTACATAAACAGTTCTACATATTATTTTCGTTTATGGGCATAACTGAGATTTTACGTAGAGCGTAAAACAACAGTCCTATATTTATCTATACATACCTGCCGGTGAAAGTCAATACACCTACGAGTCATGACCTCTATGTATTCAAGGGCATGCTTTGAACTGATAACTTAAACCAACGAACTAGTTAGATAGTAGAAGACTCATTAAGCCTCGATTATACAGCTGGAGAGTGGTATTTTACTTTGGCAATCTCATAGAGTTATTTATGACTTTCTCCCCTTAAAACGAACTGCCATAACAAGGAAAAGTGCTATCAAATGAGAGGCAACTTACAAATAATTTAGGCGACAACAACCTTGGAACTTATCTTAGGATATCCAAGACCGAGAAAGGTAAATGCTGGCTTGAATAAAACTAAAAAATGTCTCGTAGACAGCGTCGATGTTTGTTTATTTACCCCAACTGATTTAACAAATGGACCCTGTCGCTCTATACACACGCTCTCAGAGCGGTCCTAGCTCGTAAAACAATTTAATTTTGACCCAACTTTTACTGTTCGCCGTCAGACAAAATGTTCACAAGACTGTATGTTATACTACGATCCTAAGTGATGCTTAGGCAATATAATCCGCACACGAGTAACCAGAGACAAAAGAATCCTTTCAGAGATAAATATGTATTCTCTAAGAAGTCATCGATATCGTTCTCATTGCTGCTTCTGATTGTTACAAGCTCCACGGGTGCCTTGAAAAAGTTAGTTGTCGCCGGGAGATAGCAGAACATAAACGAGGTACACTACTGATTAAACCTTGTAAAAAACAAAAGATTTAATAAAAAATAAGATGTCGTTAGGCTCATGCTGAAGTGAAACATTTGAAATGGCCGTTGCGAGGCAAAGACCAGATTATCGGCGTTTTTGTGCCATCAGCAACACGCTATGTATCCTAGTAGTTTAGATATATGCCAACGAAAAAGTTAACACTTACATGTGAAACTAGCTTCAAGTATTTACAGTTCATGCTTTCTACAAAAAAGAGAAGCTTTACTTACCATGACAACGCTTGACGTTGTTCCACAAGGAACAAGAAAGAAGATTTGAAACCCTATCCTAAACTCTTCAGGTCCAAATGCTCCACACATGGCATACTTTTTATGTGTAGTAGTGTTACTCATATTGGCTTCTCGCTTCTCTTGCAATTGTCCAAAAGGAAGTAATTCGGTGAGTTTGGCTCCGACAAGTCCTGTTACCAAAAGTATGCTAACAAGCATCCAAATAAAGGCAAGATAAGACTTTGCGATGCTCTTTATTTCCGTAGTTCTCATGAATAGCCCACTCAGAGTAAAAATTCCAATAACGCTGACATAAATGGCAATAGGATGGTAACATTGCGCTCCGATATTTGGAGATACGGTTCCCACTATCACCACTATTATCATCCCAACAGGCAACATATTTTCGATTAGAAATCTTGCAAGAAACTTTATCCTGCTCCAGACTGACTTCTTCTTGACCTCCTTTTCTTCGACTGGCCATTGATGTTCACAAATGCAATGCTCATCCAGGGTATCAAAACGTACAAGAACTGCAGACTTCATCTTTGACATGGATTTATATCATCAGTTTTAAAATATGGCAGTTTCCATTTCTGTCCTATACGAGACAAAGCACAATGAAAACTTAGATTCAATCTAAGATCTGAAAACAAAATCGAATTAATGGTAGACAGAAGCCGTATCTCATTATCACATTACAGTTTATAATGCCTCGATGATAACAGATAACCATGTGAAGAATAACTATTGAATAACATCCTGTATTAGTCAACTCATTTTTATCCTTACTGACAAATCCAGATTTCGTGATTCATGATCTCCCCAAACAAACCCTAGTCGTGACAGCTTGAGGGATTTAAAATGCAGCTAATTCTCGCATGACAAATTTTTCAGGAAAGTTGTGAAACAGGGACAGTGTATTCAGGTCCACGTGCATGTAGTTTGAATAACACTGATTCTTCCTCACACCAACAGAGCTATTATCAGTCCAGTAACAGAATAACAATCGGTATATGAAAATCCACGACAGCGTGACATCTTGGCACTTTCCAACGTTTACTGGCAGATTATTATACATTGACAAGTGGACAATTAAATAGCCTACCTGTTTTTCAACTTTATAAAAAAGCATTTTTACATTAATTATTCACAATATAACAAGTACAATCAAGTGGCAATTTGGAAAGTAAACAATAGTGAAAAGAAACCAGTCTTTAAAATCTTACGATTGCTTTGCTAAATTTACCGGCTTATTTTGATGATAAGTATGTGTGAAATCGCTTCGACATATCATAATACCTTCTTATATTTTTACAAGGCTTCCGAGTAACAAAATGAAAATCATAGGTCACCTCGGTAAACACACAGGAAGTTCATTTCGGAGTTGTAATGTAAGGAAGGAAAACAAATTTATCGCCTACAGTACTCATACGTTAGCATCTACGAAACGGTTTTACATTCCACTACTTTCATTACAATCGCTTCAACTCAACTTACACAAGAAATTACGTAAAGTGATCTTCTGAGAAATGAAAACAAACTATTCTGAGATTTCACCTTACTGTCAACCACGATGTTTTCCTTTTCGACCTTGAGGTCAAATGCCTCATCATCATCAGATCCCACAGTGCAGTTAATCTGAAGTGCACTCATTCATGTTTATATTCGGTGAGTTGTTGTCAGATATTCAAATATACTTCAGAAATAATTTGACTAGAAACGATTGACCACTACTTCACCAATACAAACATCGAACTTCGAGTTGGTTTAAAATAAGAAATTTAAATCCTCAGAACATAATTGCCTCTGCAAGTTTCATTAGTTTAACATAAATCGTCTTTGAAAAAAATAAGCTGTTATTTGAAGAACCATCATAAAAAATGACATAAAATGGGTTTGATCAATAAGTATAAAGCTTTGACGTCCACAAGTTACTGCTGAAATAAACAATGGTAAAGTATATACCTTGAAAATAGTGAAATGTGTTGTGATATGTTATACCTAGTTAGGCTCCTGATGTCCGCACTGTTGTAACCTTATAAATCGGTCTCTTGCAATCAGAAAGCTCTTTTGCCACCTGATCTCTCACTTGCGGGAAATCAAGATTTATAACTCCATAAATATCCTGTATGGCTGACTTATTTTTTAAACAAAGAAAGGTTGCAGATGTTCCTGAACCTTCGTAAGCTTAGCTTGAGACAATCACAAGCCTTTCACCACACGAAACAAATACTATTTCGTTATTCAACTACGTTCACGCACTAATACCTGTTTAAAATAAAAATAAAACGTGCTTGTTCTTCTACGAACAGTACTCAACCATTGAGAAACAATGAAATACGAAAAGTGTTGGTAGTTACCATTTAAATGACGTTCTATGAAATGCATGACTTAAAACTACACCAATGCATAGAAGAGAGAGTCACCTTTACTTTAAAAGTTATTACCTTTTCCAAAATATTGCCTCGTTCCTATTTAAAAGCTTGACAGAATGGTAAAAGTTTAAGTCCCATTGTACCTTCTAATGACATTCGTTAATTCCTGACGCAAACGATCTCTCCTTGCTCTGTTTTTCCACTGACTCCAAGAATACTTTTTCAAACCATGAAAATCAGTGTCAATTTATGCAAGCGACCTGCAAACAGCTCTTGACAGAATGAATCAATAATAAGCCCCAAAGAATTTGAAACTGTGACTTATTGTCCACTAACTTTCCACATCTTTTATATCAAACAGTTTCTGTACCTTATTCCCTTTTGTTAATCTTGATGACACGTTTCTGATCCAGGCAGATAAAAGAGTATGCAGTTAGTTGGAGATCGCTCGTCCGGATTAACACGGAGATGGAGTAGTCTGATGTTTGACAATCAAACACTGATCAGCGTTCAACCTCACACGAGATACCCTGTAAGAAAGGCTGATTAAATTTAGCACAATACACTACATTGTTTGGCATTGTTTGTCCAAAATGTCTTTGTCGGTCGGTCTGCAAACAGTCATAGATTTGCTTTTCCTCAAATTAAGTTTATGGTAGGAATTCCATGGATGTTCCATCCGTGAGTATCCCTAACATCTTTGAGGGATTTGCGTAACAAAAATCTGACTAGGAAAAGGACTCAGGTTCGCCTAAATACATGGATAACAATTGCTGGCAACTAGAGGTCATCTCGGATTATCTTGTACAAGCTATGGGCCATTAACAATGGCTATCAGTCATTTTCGAAAGGTTTTCAATTTTCTTAGTAAAGATTTATGGATGAAAAGTAGATGTTATCAAATGTTTAGCTATCCAGGCCAACAGAGTTACCAGTCATAAAATTGTGGGTGGAGTTGGGATCAGGTGCAACAGTTATTGTTTTGAAATTGAGCTTGTTTAATTTCCAGGAGTCTTGTTACAAAAGTGAGTTTTTGATGATTAGGATTTTCTTTATTTCTCTATGGTGGAAATTATTTCAATCAGTTGCTTTAGTATTCAGTACTGATAAATAGTTGGGGAAATTTCGGTGACTACGTGTAGGCCCTATTAACCCTTTCAGTGCCGGTCCCGATATAGTCGGGCCCCAGTCCTTGCCTCGATTGCCGGTCCCGATATAGTCGGG
>JAAAKM020000335.1:0-23172 GCA_010016025.2 Alatinidae sp. Z8VKAUB7J3 | reverse complement strand
CGGTGAGACGCAGAGTGCATCAAATGAAACTTATACTGTTTCGGAAGGCTGCGGGGGTAATGCACTATGTCTGGTAACGACACCAATACCTTGAACGGGAGTAGCTTGGGGCCTGGTAAAAAGACCAAGGTCCATGATGGTTTACTACTCTATGATATACGTCCTCATTGAATTGCCTGAGTACTTATAATAAGCATACTGCGCAAGCGCAGTTACGCACAAAGTAAACGTTTTGACATATTGATATTGAGAAATTAATGATTTCACAGACCATAATCTTTTGACCAATAATACCAGGGTGATCACTGCTTCGGTTAGATTACGGTTTACTGGAATAAAACGTATTTGAAGCTCCTTCATACAGTATTTCCTTCATTTAACTTTTAAAGTTAAAAATAGTCACTAACGAAAAAGAAACGGATGAGGAAAGCATGCCTTAAAGTAAATTCTGCCACAAAATGTCTTTCGATTTGAGCATGTTTCCGTAAATTTCACAGTTAGGGGTTCCGCCTCGAAAAAAGTTTTATTTCCTTCATTTTCCTGGGCTTTCCTAGTTCCCCTGACTAGTAGTCATCTTAGATATTTATTGTAGGGAGTTTTGCTGATGTATGATATGCAACAAGACGATTAAAATGTCATTAATGCCAATGATATGACTGTTTGTTCGCTAAAACACGTAACTGGAATCAAAACACGTAACTGGAATCAAAGCCCTGTGGACAACAAAAAACCAAGACAAGGCGTATCATTTATGAATGTCCATGTTGTTATGAGTCCATGGAGCCATTGAACTACACAGTCTGCATAGATAGACCCTTAAGGTTATGGATTGACAGCAAAACTGTAACTTCTACAATACGGGATTTCACGTCGTATCCAATTCACCTCTTAAAGGCAATGGTGGGACCCACTTTAAATATGGCTTCCCTTAGCCGACGAAAAAAAGTGACTAACTCTGTTGTGAGGTAAGGCGAGCAATATTGTGTGATGAGAGACCATACTTGTTTTACATTCACCCCAATGTTACAAAGTCCCTTTCCAAGAAAAAAGTTCATAACGAAAACATCTCTGCAGATAATTAAGCCCCAAATAAACTGGGCCGATGCATACCCTGTACGACATACAACACCGGCATATTGCCGGTTAAACGCTATCAGTCATGGTGCAAAACATTTAAAGTTTCAAGTCTAAGACTGGCGTGCTTTAGGGCGAAGCATCTCTGATCCCGAAGCCAGGATTTTGGTGTGATATAGGCAACCCTTAACATTTTAAGCCTCGCTAAATGCACTTTGATGTCGTTTCCATAACTAAATTATCCTACTTGAGAAAAAGTGAGGGATATCACTCCTAGAATATCCCTTGTAGTGTCACTTGTAATGACAATCTAGACAAATTTTAAGTGAGAACAGGCTCTATGTGCACTACATAATGTCATAAAGTGCTCATAAAATGACGACTATGTTCATCCCTATACTTAAAAGTAGCAAATAAAGCAGGAGTAATTTGCACCATGCTCATGGCTAACGTCATTATACCTACATATTATTTATCGATTTGTTTATAGCCTACAGATGTCTCTTACTGTCATCTACAGTGACAAGAAGATGAGGATTCTCAGTAAACTGTTCTTACTGAAGCTGTTACGAATAGAGGCACCGCTGACACATTCAACGAGCATTACTATATTCGCAGCATTTAAATAAGTCGTTAAAGAAATCGCTCAGCATAAAAACATATCTATGACAAACCTCGTGGATGGCAGAAGAAAGAACCGGGAATATACCCTTCGTGTCAACGGAAAAGTAATAGCCCTATACACATATAAAAAACCGTGCTAGATAGCTGTTATGTTTCGAGAAGTACACTATTGGTTTCGGTCCAAGTTTACGGGAGCATTAGTAAAGGTCATCTCTGTTCTGAGGATCTGTATAAGTGCAATTTTACAAATGATAGTTTAATCATAGTTTTCATATCTGGTTTATAGATACATCTGCCCTGAGGCTCTCCGAATCCACGTGAAATGGGTGCAGAGTGGGGAAAAGTCTTTGAAATATTCACTCCTATTTTTAAAATACCATTTTAAATGTGAGGCTGTGTATTACGTACAGCTAGTGCCAGCTTGCTGTGATTTATGTAATGAGAAAAAATAAACTATTTGCATTTTACATTTATATTCTCGTCCCGTCTTACCTTCCCTTTCATTTCTAACCATGTCATCGACACCTTTAACCGTTCCTCTGTCATTGTGAAGACGCTGCTAAGAGTTTCAACTTCCCGCCACTCAAAACAAAAACCCCATGCGGGAGTTTGTATGAAGCGACCATGTCAGTCACACATGCGAGTAGCTGCTGAAACTAGACAACGCAAGTCAAACAAACTTTGAGGAACATCAACCCGGCTAGTTAGGAAAAGCGTGCTATCTACTACAGTATTGTTGTAAACTTCGTTTTTGCAGAGTGCAATGAGTCATAGTAACTTAAAAAAATGCAATCTTGACAGTGACGAGGATTTCTGCGCCGCTTAATTGCCCTTCTCTAGAACCAAAAGCGGGAAACCAGTTTTGGAGACCCCTATTTGACCATGTCGTTTCTGTAAAAAGACGTTCCCAGTTTCTAAAATTTTAAGTCAAACGGTTTTATTTGGTGGTAAAAATATTGAGAGGAATTATGTGTTCTTTTCGTTTACTTTGCTACATCAATCACAAAATTATCCAAACGAGCCAGTGTTTTGTCGAAAACGTAACTGTTCAGAAAAAGGATAAAAACTTCGTATCCGACTTACTCTGGGTGTTCGGCAATTACCGTATTACAATATACATGTATGTATATATGTATGCATGCGTGTATTTACGTAGGTATATATGGATATATGTATGCAGGTGTGGTTGCCATAGAATAGCAAATGAGCGGTTTGCAACCAAAAGTAAAATTCTGTATTAACAAAACGCAGTAACCCATATATAGCCAAAGCGTGAGCGTCGTGAACATCAAAACGACTCTAGGGAATGTTTTGGCTCGAGTTCAAGTGAAGGGTCAACACAATTTATAAAATTAACTGATCTGGATTTGAGAGGAAAACGGCAGGAAAAAACATAACACACTGCCGCACCTCGATCTGCGGTAGTAGAAATATTGACATTCCTAAGCTCTGATTTCATTACCTTATTTCGGGCGCTTAATGGCGATCATCTGACGGTCAGACGCTTCGCCAGTCTATTTGGAATCAATACTTTGTATGGGGTAAGTTATCTCAACATTCAACTAACTGCATTAAATATATAACCACTCCACCTTATATCCTTTTCTGTTGTACATAAGAGCAGAAGAACATGAACGGCTCTTCTGACCTTGCAGGGAATTCACCAGCATAACTGGCAACATAAAAACGAGGTTAACGTACAGCCGCAAATATACATCCGTACATGCATTGATTGGCTTCCACAATATAAAAGACCCCGGGCATTAGTTGCCATTCTGCCTTCATTATTATTCTATGGTATGGATATGGCAATTGCTTCATACAGGCCACGGTTACGACGCTTACCGCTAACGCGCGTTTAACGAAGTATTCATGATAAGCTACGTCATGCAAGTGACTACCTTTAACCTTAAAGTGTGGCATCTTCTTAGATTCTCTCCTGCAGATCATTTAAGCTTCCTGGTCCCAGTTTCAAAGCTGCGTGGCTTGCGATTATCCGATCTATCCTAGCACGGGTGACCATTTGGGTCAACCGAAAAATGACGTCATAATTTAGGTACGCAAATTGTCCTTGATTTTTTGCATCTTTTCAGGGTCCCCTTTAAAAACGATTAATCACTACACTCGATCAAAAAATTGACTGAATTTGAACGTCCTTCTTGAAACTCACACATGCATTTTGTGGTCGCCTCAAATAATGACGCAGTCCCATAATCCAGGGTTTGGAATAAATACGCACGACTTTTTCGAGTTCAAGTGACTTCGGTGTCGAGTTCAAGTGATTCGATTTTGCGACCCGTTGTTACATTTCTATTTAATCTCGGTTTAGATTTAGGTGTTACTAGTCGGAGAGACAAAAATATGCCTGTCTGAAAGGAATGGGGAATAATACGGATGACTACACTGAATTCAGCATCCTACCCCTCCCCTTCTCTGCTCTTGCAGCGTCACTACCAACAATTATTCGAGTCCAATTATTACTTTCAATTCTACTTGATCTTGACAATCCAAAGCAGCTGCTACAGTTCCCGCCAACAACCGGCTTGTCCTTGTCGGATGCGTGGATAATGAAGATGGCATGAGATCCACGTCGTCCAGTGGTGCTGTGAAGCTAATCAACTTCCTGCTAAGTTGGTTCGGTGACTGACGACCACACAAAGCGCGACAAAAATAACAGCTGCATATACGAGTGAGAAATGTAATTGAAACGGATCCCGTTATCAACGTAAACTTTGTTGGCAAAGCCGGAAACCACGCGATCAACGGCACTTGCTACTTCCGAAGCAATGTCCCAAGAAAGACACTATGGGTAGTCAAAAGAGGGAGCTGCTACCCTTGATATTAGTACATCAGCATTTCATGGTTGCAAACTATTTACATTCAGATGCTAATCCTAAAGGGGGAAATCCGCCAAAGAGGCTCACAATCAACGAAAAGTCTGACTCATTTGAGGATTAATGCTTACACTAATTTCCGCACATGGGGCCCAGTACAATTGTTGAGAAACATTCCATCTTCATCTTAGTGACGTTAGATGACAAAACACAACAACTGTAAAGTATCAGTGACATGACAATATGGTTTGCCTGTGAGATTGGGGTTACCTTTTCTGCCGTTTTAAGATCTCCCATTTTTAAGATCATTCTCGCGACAACTCAATCCAAAATTAGTCTCCAAGTTTACTGTTTCACGTGGGGTACTTCCCCTCCCTGAAACCTAAAACTGTACTATGGTATTTTGCCGTCAGATTTATCTCAGAGCCTTACATGACTGAAAAAAGTACGCCTGAAACTACTGAAAACTTACCTAACCTGCCAGTTGTGTCCAGAGAAAGGTTCAAATGGGGGAAGGTGAGGATGTTCACTCAAAAAGTGGAAGACCAAAGTAGGGCATCAGTCTATCGGGATGGTAGACAGGACCGAAGCTGACTCATTAATGGCAAGTGGCGTAATGGGGCGTAAAGTAAACTAGTTTTTAAAGGGGCGGGAACTATTTCTCTTGACTTAATTCATTGAGAAAAGTGGTAGCATCCTTTTCAATAAATATTGGTGACAACAGATGTAGGATTTTCCTGACAAATCCTGTCATCCAAGAGTTGAAGATCTTTTCCATCAAAATCAGCCAATCTTGGGGTGAGGGTGGCAGGTGGTTGTGATGGGAGCATGGCCCAAATAACCCTCCATTACATGCACCATTCAACCTTATTGAATTGGTCTTATTTACCTTTCTTCCTAAATGCTTGCTTATATGCCTCCATGCTTTAAGCCAGGCGATTCTTTTACTAAAGGAGACACTACTTTTCTTGACACCCAAAAGGTGGTGATCTTCAAATGAAAAATGTAACTACATGCCACATTTCAAAGTCTGGCTTTATTAGCTTTCTTACTTGAGGATGCATAATATTTTCTTACAACAAGCTAATAAATAAGCTATCTGTGGTGCATTTATCTTCAACAGATATATCAATAGATAGGCCAAACCTGCAAGATGTATATTTTCCGAGTTTCAAGAAATACTAACCCAAATGTAACTACTGTATTTCCTCTAATTATAGACCTGTCTATGATTAATTGAGGGCACAAAAAAGGGGGGTCTATAATTAGAGGGGGTCTTTAATTTCCCAAACAAAGTTTTCAAAAAAAGAGCATATCAAGTTTCAAAAAAAGCAATAATTTTCGTAGAGAGACTGTCCCAAGAAGACTAAATCCATATTTGCTGTTTTCATATAGATATAGAAGGGGTCTGTAATTAACTAAAGGGACCAAAAAGGGGGGTCTCTAATTAGAGGGGGTCTATAATTAGAGGGGGTCTATAATTACTTGACATGATGCAAAAACGGGGTCTATAATTGGAGGGGTCTATAATTAGAGGGGATCTATAATTAGAAGAAATACAGTATTATCGTCAAGACTGAATTAGCACGAAATCTCATGTATTTTTTAAGCATTCTATTAATTTATCTTAACTTAACAATCCACTATTTATAGAGGAATCCTGTGGACTACCAACAATTTATGAATAGATGGTATTTTAATTACTTGATTTTGACATCAATAGTCTTTTTTCTCTAGATGCTACCTTAATGCTGCCTCCTAATTACTGCTACTTACTTGCTGTTAAAAATATACGAGGGCAGAAAGGACAATTCTTTCAATGAGCTGAACAACAAGTCAAATATTTATCAAATCTAGAGGACTTGTATACTGCAATTTAAATACATCATTTGAATACTATTGTATTTCATTTCATGCAAACATATCAAAAAAGGCTAAACATAAAATATGTAAGGTTCAAATAATTATTATAATAGGAAGCAGTGGAAATGTCCTCTTTTTAGAGCCCAGACCCCTCTACATTTTTACCATAAAGACACAATAAACCATTTAAAGCTAGTTGCAACCTATTATCCAACATTATTATAACAGAAGGGAGAGCTTTATTTTCTGGTTTTTGATGCTGTATCGTTCAGATTATGGCTCACATGATACACTTGCATTTTCTATCCTGATCATACCCAATTCCAGCTCTTTGCTACTGTAAAGCTACCAAATATGCAAATGAAGTTGGCTTAATCTGATTTTTTGTCAAATTCTATTTTCTAAGTTATAAATATTTACCACTGAAGGGAAGAAGACTAAGATACCACAACATCTAGTCATATTTTGTGGATATAGATCAGTGTTAAACTATTAAGAATAGGGCTGACTATAGAACATGAGATATCATGTGACATCATTACATGTCAGCTATGTCTCAGCACCCTTGTACCTTGTGCCCCTTTTTAATATATTCAACCATTTTTTCACAGCATGTAATGTCCTTGTTGGCATGATGAGATCTCCATAAAATAGATCTAGTTACAATATGATCAAAGTTGGTAAAAACACTGTATGTTTGGTACAATCATTTTCACATATTTACAATGTATACAATATGATTTTTAGTGTGAAAATTTCTTATGTCAAGAATATATCTACAAAATTATGACTTGTGGAAGTAACTTGCAGACCAAAAACTCTACAGATGCCCAAAGAGTGGGGAGACAGAAGAAATTATTACCCCTAACTTCTTCAAAAAATGGAAACAAAGTGCTTCTTCCACCCCATATCAACTGAGCACATGCCACAACCAACATCTCAAATATAATTTAAAAGTTTATCTCTGCAGTGCATAATAACAGAGTAAAAATTGTCCATCCTCTTGCATGTCAATAATATAGAAGATTAGCATGAAGTTTGCCATCAACTTCTTCATTGATGGCAAGTGATGGTTCTCAGACAATCTGGTATGTCCCTTAATTAGCCAACTGGGTGAATACAGACTAAGAGTAAGAGGAATATGTTGGGATAAAAAAGATCTACATAAAATGTGATTAAATTGCCCTCTTGGACATTGATTAACATCCTACTGACTACAATTTCATAGCTTATCTTTCAAAAATCCTTTCATTTGGAATATAAGAGGTGTGTTATGAGGTTTTATGACAGGTTTTCCATCATCTACATAATGTTAGAAACAGCAAAAATTATTTACATGTACAAATTTCTATACATATAGGCCATTTTAGTGCTTCAGCTACATTTCAATAAATTATAAGCATGGCTCCATAATCTAAATATTAACACGGTATAAAAGGACTGTAACACAAAATCATCCACTTTGTTGGTAATTTATGATTAGTACAAGGAAAGGAACCTGACATTCCATTTAAGTGACACAAAATAGTCAAGTGTGATATTTTGTAGTGAGGGCATTACTACTGGGCATGCAACATTTGGATATATTATACATTTACAATATGTTTCTCTTTCGTATGGCACTCTTTCTTCATTGTTCGTACATAGTTCATGGATTAACTACTTTTATGATTTCTCCTTAAAATCATCCCACTGTGGAAAAGCTTTACGACACCCCTGGAGGTAGCAAAAAATTGCCACAGATAGTATATACAAATCTATTTTGTTTTTCATGCACATATACAAATCTCTTCTGATTTTCATACAAAATGCAACAATATCTACACTTAGACCTTAAAACTTTTAGCCACTACTTTCTTTTATAATCACAAGAGGAAAGAGCTAAACTTAATACAGCTCTAATAAACTATTTCTTTTTATAGGCAATTTAGTTTTAAAAGAGCTATATAGTTCATGTATGTATGAGAGAGGATTTCCGAGATAAGTATATAGAGTTACCATGTTTTTCAAAGAAAAATGCCAATATGAAACTGCCAAAATTGTATGATGACGAGAAGAAACATAATACTGAAAAACAATGGGGGTATACTCATTATTAAGTACGGGAAAGTCATAAAATTTCATGTCCAAATTCAATGGCTGCATGCACACTGGTGCCCCCCTCTATGTAAGATAGGATTAAAATAAATTTTTGCCTTGGAAAGTGTTCTATGTACAAAATTCACTATAATTTAACCAGGCACTGTTGAGTTCATTTTGGTCAGAATACCTTTACAGATTAGTGCAAGAGAACTAGTGAATCTCTTTAAAAAAACACAAATGAGTCAGCCAAGCTTTCTAAGAATGTAGATACTATAAAATCACAACCTTTAGAGGATTTTATTGGAGATTCCGTTCTATAATGTCTGAGGGAGGCTATGTTATGAGCAGCAAATACCACAACAACTACTCAATCACTAAACCTCTTTTACATTGCTAAGTAGGATGTGATTTTAAATTAAGTGGAAAAGTTTACAGAGATAAAAATTATTAACAAAACGTTTTAATAACTTCTATCATAACAACTTAGAATAAAATTACAAGAAACATAAACTGAAACCTAAATACCAACACCTACAGCAAATATGCATTATGTATAGCAATACCATAGTTATGTGTTACTAATGTAACATACGAAACTAACGTAAAAAACTTTCACAATTGAGTTCAAATCATCTAATTCAGTGGCATTCATTCTTCTTCAATTTTAGGTTGCAGAATGTGCTACAATAGCCATTATAGATAGCTGCTCACAGACTCGAGAGATGTGAAGGTGGCTTTTGGTCAGGCTAGAATTTGATCACCATTTCATGTTTAACTGCAGAATAATAAATGTCCAAGAACAAATTTTGAATGACACCTCTCGTCTTCTTTATCAAAATTCTGTGTATGCCTATTTTTTATGTTTCTCTTCTTTAAAATGACTGAATTTTGTCTCTTGTTTATACCAACGTTAAGAAAGAAATCATATTTCAACTTAAGTCTCACAAGGGCTTTCACTGTCCAAATTTGCAGTTACTTAGGCCACAGTGCACTGGTAAAAATGCTCCAAAGTAGGATTTTCATGATAACATTGGACGAATTCAACAGTCTACTTTAAGTTGGTCAAAGTCAGACCTACTGAAATGTTATGAACATCAGATAATAAACCATTTGGATATAAGAGCAAAGGAATCTGGTATGAAAGGCTATCCAGAACAATAAAAATCTGTTCCTATTGATTTAGTAGTGGTAGCAGATGCGTTCCAGTTATCCTCTGTTGCATGGTGAGTAGGACCAATGATGGCATTGCTATATTTTCTTGGATACCTTTCTAATACCTAAATTGTCTATGTTCAGCAACTATGTATATTTGAAGGGAAAATCAAATATCCTGCAATTTTATACATCACACCTTTTGAATGATCTCTTTATTTGCTATTGTATGCTCTTGACAAAATTTGCAATGTATTTCTTGTATGAAAATTCTCCCCACATTTTCATCACCTAGTGAGCTTGTTAATTATATTCTTACTTACGATGTACATGATCTGGTTTTTGATCATGGAACCTTTAGCGGTATATTATGTGTTGGCAAGTGGTGACATAAGGGTTTGTGACTGGTACAATCAAGTTTTGTGTGATTTCCAAAAGTTAATTACAAACTTGTAATAAATGTTAACTTTGGGATAATTCTACATCAAAACACTGACTTTCAATACCAACAACAAGTGGACATATTTTCTTGAAAGCTTGGTCAAAAACATATTGATATATACATTATTGTGATTAGTTAAACTCCAAAATTTCAGCTTAAAACCAGAACAAAAACATGCTTTTACATGCCTATGTTTAATCTCCTTAGTGTCAAAGTCATGAAATTTGCCCAAATTCTGTTTTTAATTACAAAGTTACAATTTAAATGGTGACAATTCAATGGTTGGAATAGCTTCCTAATTAACATCTTAAATCATATTCCAACAATTAGTTGGCACTTTCTCATTTTGAAAGAAAAGTATTATAGAAAAAGTTTATCACAGATTAAGCATACAGTACAAATAAATGCTACTACCACACAATTTTCAGTCCGTCAGTACACAGCTTGTCCATAAAGCAGAATGTTGGTGGTCTAATTCCACAATTGATCATCAATGGGAAAACTTTGAACCATGAAAATTTGCTTCTCACCAAATAGTCACATTGCACAGATTTGATGCAAGTTAATGACATTATAAACTAAAAAGTAATGTTAAATGTATTATTTGATCTGGGACTTTTTGTATTAGAAATAAATCAGCCTGAGACTAATCAGAACAGTACTGTATCCCAATAGATATATAAGGTGCAATAGTCTTCAACAATTCTATTTCTGACTTATAATTGTTTATCAAAGATGGCTTTAGTAAATAGAATGACTAGCATGATTAGAATAAACACTAATTCTCGGGCTCTAACTTTGAATTGATTACTCTAGCTTAGCTTTCAATTAACATAACAATGCTTTACATATATAATTGTTTATCTCTTTATCTTTAACATTAAATACTGTGTTATTGGGATGCAGTGTTGCAACTGAATGTAGGTAAAATTCTCTAAAGAAAAAATCTATACAGAAAAAAATCCCTCATGGCCAAAGCCACCTAGGAAAATATCCTTAAAGAAAAAGTCCCTACAGGAAGAAATCCCTAAAGAAGAAATCCGTCATGGGAAAAATTCTGCATAGAAAAAATCCACTTTTCTATGCAGAATTCCACTCTAGGTAAAATCCCAACATATGCAAGTATATCAGTTTTACACATTAGTACACCAACGGCAGAAACTTCCCTTTGAAACAGTACTGCTATGAGCAGCTACTCAATCCTATTCTTTGAAATCTGATACCTCCATTGTTTGCTGCATGAGTGTAGACTTCCTCTACCTACCTGAATACAAGTACCACTCAATAGTAAGGTAGGCTGCTGTATTAAGACATGGAATATGATAGTGGTGGAAATCTTCGTTGAAATATTGTTCTATCATCATCCATTTACTGTTTTTTATTGTCTGTTGAAGTTTCCCTAAAGATTTTTTTTCCTTAGTAATATTTCCACTACGAATATTTCCATAGAGATATTTTCTTTAGGAATTTTAACCAATAACCATTTCCACTGTATATTGGTAGACTCTGTCAGGCAACGTGTTAAATCATTTGATAATATTTGTATGGTATTGGTCAGCTTTGAATCATTCCAATAACATTGTATCACAATTACTATTTTCATGCATCATGCAAACATAGGGATTGTTGTAGTTTGGGTTCAATAGCAAAAATTCTTTTGATCCATTTGAATAATCTATCAACTTCTAATCACATTGAATTGCTTACATTAAGTTACGCTGTGTTATGTTACAATCTAATGACAGTAGCAGATCGTTCTGCTTATAATTGCTTACTGTAAAACATTCTAGAAGTTTACAGAATATCATGAAATATCAAGGAAGGTTGCAGAATGTAATGGAATATTAATTGTAGAACATAGAATTATGTGTTAGATTAAACTATTATCAAATAAGATCACCATTCAAGAAGGCTCTATAAGACTCTAGAATATAGCAGAATGTTCTGGAAATAGAAAGAGTAATCTAGAATTACCTGGTAATATAATAGTGATAATATAGACAGACAAACAATTATTTCTATTTTTATTGTATTTCATCAATTCTTAACAAATCCTTTTCATGGAAATCAACAATATGTATTCCCATCAATAAGTTATAAACATATATATATATGTGTGTATATGAATTAAGCAGAGAATACAATGTCAATTTTGAAATTGACATTGTATTCTCTGCTTAATTCCTATGAATGCACTACAGTTTTTTGTATTGAGCACTGTGATTTCGAATCCTAGTGTTATCATATTTTTGGCTATATGTGTATACGTATATATCTTTATCTTTATTATTTTTCTTATTATTATTGTCCAATTGTTTTTAGTCCTTTCTTCCCTTTTTTCATTAGTGGCACTCTTGGTGGTTATAGTTTTAAAATTGTTTGTAAACATGTCACATTCTCTCTACAACTTTCTTGTTGTTTACTTGTTTTTTAGCATACAATTACTTGTGATAATGGTCCAATTGGGTATCTCCCTTTTTTTACACAATTTTTAATTTAAACAGGATTTTGACCTACGTAAAGTTGTATAATTTGAAAAAGATAACATCGAAACATCACCGAAAATGTGTATTTTGTGAATTATGTATATACATATATACCATCACATCACAGCAAATGGTGCTAAATTACTTTATAAGTCAGTCCTGATCATGTCTGGTTTCTAAGTTTCAGGCTTCCAGTGAATTTCCTGGTTCCCACTATATACAATCTAACATAAGATGCCTCAACAGACTCAGCATGTTATGGTGGCACATATGCCTTACATTGTGTGACCAACTAATGCTTTGTTTCTACCCCTCCAAGAATCTCAAAAAACGAAATAACATGTATTATACATCATAAAGCTATAAAGGTAGTAAAATGGGTGTCAAAAAAGTGATATTTGTATGATAGGTTATCCTGGAGAAAATTCAGAGAGTTTTGCCAATTCAGATTAGAAGTATGCTGTTTAAAGCCACTGTTGGAAGTATTTATGTTGTATGGAGGTGAGACATGGGCAATGAAGCAGGATGACCTTAGTTTGTTTGTAAAGGAATAATGTGAGAATGGTTACACCATGTATAACATTAGCATGAGAAGTAGAAAAGGTTTAGATAAACTAAGAAGCAGGCTACGTATTTATAGCATCAACCCTGATCTTCAGATTAGGATGTTGAGTTGGTAGGGTCATTTGGAGAGCAGGATGGTTGGATAAGAAACTGTAGTAACTGGAACAAAACCCAGAGTTAAAACGAAAAAGATATGACAAAAGCTACTAAAATACAGATTTCCTATAGAGGAATTTAAGTTTCAGTCTAGTACTGTCTAAATCAACTTGGAATATGGTCATTAACATACCCTTCCCAATCAACAGTAGCATCGAATACTGGTATGGACTAAAGAATGATAATGTGCATATATGATGTTTCTTCATAAACAAAGTTGTACCAAACTATTTGCAGCCCAAACATGAAATAACCAAGATGGCAGATTTTGCTTGATAATCCCTCATAGAGAGGCATTTGCCAAGTAGTGGGCTCATAACTGACACTACTATCAATGAACATCAAATTTACCAAACCCTCTAACTAATAAAGGCTCATTACATCTCTGGGGAATGCCCTGCAATTGGAAATAAAAGGCAATAGCACTCCACCCCCCCCCCTCCTCAATCTTCCCAACACAAACCCTCTATTTTCTCTTGATGTTAATGCCTTAAGTCAAAGATCCTTAAGCAGATATTTACATAATGCATAGTTCTGTTACTTTTGCTATTAGTTACTTCTATTTATCCGGCAAAATTTAAACTCACATGTAAATTGACACTTTCATTGTGCAAGGTACCTTGAGCTAAAGTTGGCAGACCATTACTATCAAGATTGGAATAACAATTGATCATCTATTATGCCATACAACTTGTTTGATTATTGACAACACGATGTTGTTTTCATCTGATAAATCTTTCCTGTCATGATCAACTTAATTTGTGTTTGCAAAACACAAACTCGAGTGCTGTTTGAAGGAGACTGATTGGGAGTTTATTATACAAGCTACACATTCCCACCGTAGGCACCTTCAAGCTAAGGATTCCCAGGTTTTCTTTGTAAAAATGTAAATAACGACAAAGCCATGAATAGCTTAGTTCAAAAGGTAGGCCTTGGAGTTGAATAGGCGATCGGATCGCTGTTAGGAAAGTCAACGTGAATCAATGGATGCATATCGTCATGGATCACCTCAGAGCTCTTAAAGATGACACTTAAGCAGTATTGCCTGATCATTTTCTAGCATCATTATGAAATAGTACAATGACTGACATATCAAAACAATACACTGTTGGCTTAAGTCCAGTTGTTCCTTGCTCTTTATTATTAAAACAGGTTAAGGTTGAACAGAGCTCATCGACAAAGACTTCTGATTCAACAACGAATTGGAAGTGCCATTGAAGTACTTCTTGTGATATTTTGAACGTTAGTCTACTATGCTCGCACTTAGACCATGGATAATCAAGAAGAGTTTAAACGTTGCTCTCCAACTGCCTCGTGTTACCAGATCTCTACTCATTTCGCTTTCGTCAGAGTGTAAGTTGCTATGCTTTTCGAGATCGCTTGAATGAGACAACTGTCAACAAAAATACGGCAATGAAATACGTCAAGCCTGAAACACAAACACGTGCAACTGCTGGGAAAACTTGGGTTCAAGGAACTTAATAAACACCTCTCCATTTATTAATGCCCCTTTTCCAACATCTACTTTGCATACGCTTTCATGAGACCTGTGAGCGTTTGTAAAGTTCATCAATTTACACTTCAAGTATATGTTGAAATCTGCCCACGCAAAGCAGTGTCTTGTTAGAATTCGTCAGCACGATTAATTCATTTCAAAACAGAGCAAACATGGAACCCTTCCGTGCATCTTTTCAATATTATATCACCAACATTGAACCTCACTTGCGGCCTATTTTGAGTTGTTCACTTCCTGTGTGGGAGTGGGGTGGAGTGGAAATATGAACGGGGTGTTCAAATCGGACCTATCCGGGCATAGTAAAAGAACGACAATCGTGCTGGGAGTGTCACAGAGTTTGACAATAACAAGGGGACACCTCAGACAGACATACAAAAAATAAGTTCCAAATTGTGAAGTATTGTACTTTAAGGGTGACAGAAACTGGAGAATGCCTTTATAAAATGACTGAGTAAAAACGTCCACCTAACTCCAACAATTTGCCACGCTTGGAATTACCCATGTAAAGAATCTTACAGTCCACAGGAAAGAATGTAACGTAGGGTTAATTTCCACGATGGTAGAACAGAGGCTGGAGGGAGTTGAGAGGGTTAGATTTCACAAATCTTCGAGTGAGGACATAAGACTACTAGGTGATTCACTTACAAAAATAGGAGTTTCTTTGAAATCCCTTAAACAAAACCTGCATAACTTATATAGTTCCTGGGACACTTGACCGGCTTTACAATAAAGGAAACCTTGGAATTGGAGAGATACAACTACATGTGTGTGTCACACAAACAACTGTAACCATTGTCTCGTTGAGACAGTACGATTGACCCTATGGTGTCCTTTTCGGTGTTTACTGATAGTTTCTCTCGTCAAAAAATGGGGGTACATTCCACATACACACATTCCATCCAAATCAACAATCCCTCGATACATGCTAGTATGTTTTGCACACCCATGATTGAAGACCACAATTTCCTCGTTCTTGATTCGAAACATTTTGAAACCCAGGAAATGGCGACAGAATCTGCTGACCTCCGCCAAGGTCACAGTTCAAGCAACAGAAACCAAAGCGTCTTAGTGACTGAAAAGGTTCCCTTATCACCTAATCTGAATACGGTTGAGAAAGACAAGACCAAAAGGTTATGATGTCGTCTGACTTAAGCCACAAGCTTGCTTAAGACACAAGGATGTGTACAAATTGAAGTCGACGAGTGTTACCGTGTAACAGGCCAGGCGGAGTGCGTCGCCAGCCACAACCTCGTGTGCTGCTAATTCTCGCACACTATTTCACATCTAGAACACTTTAATGTTTTGTTCATTTATAGATGGGCAATACATCTCTGATGGCCCCTAACCATGAAATTCTAAAAACAACTCTGCCCATTATTGTACCAGCTTCAATTCTATTTAGTAAGATCGGAGCACTAACTCAGCTGGCGTGATACCCCACGTCAATCGATTCAGCATTGCGGGCAGCACACAAGTTGCTCTTCCTACAAAATGAACTTGATAAGTCCAAAGAAGCTCTTTTTTATATCGCCATTTTGGTAACCACTAATACCACTACAAGCTCATAAATAACCAAGGTATTTTACTACCTGAGAGTGTAAATATACACTCGACTTTTCGGCAAGTCAAGCTTTCTCATCGCGCTTATTATCTTCATACTGGACCCTTTTTTGAGACCAAGTTATATCTGTAAGGTATTTTCATATCGAAAATCTTGTAGCCTATGCATTTGACCATGGGGCTTGTTCAATGGGTAAACTTTGGGGTGTAAATATATCATCTTTGAATAATGTAATACTGCCCTCCATTGATTATTTACAATGATTAAATAAACATGACAGAATACTCCTCTTCCAGGACCATGTAAAACCTCAAAGTCCATTTTATTTAAAACCTGATATTTATGGAACTTCTAAGGCTTTACTTGTCTAATACTAAAACTACATAAGGCTTTTCTCGTTTTGTAAGAACTTTTATGTTAAAAATGACGTGTAAGCATCTTGCTTCTCCCGTCACACAAGAAGCTGTAGATGTAAACCGCAGTGATTATATTCCCGGCAGCCTATATTTTCCTAACCTATGGCACGACTGGATGATGGGTATCAAAGAACACTACAATTATCTAGCAATCATGGAGGGTATAATGATATTTTAATTTTTCCTGCCAGTGTGTGCTACTATGGAAGCTGTACAGCGATGTGATATTTCACCCACGCTGTCAACTAAACTAGAACCAGATAGAATACTGCAATCACTCCCTCGGCCAAACTAATCCCCTAACACGTTAGTCAATCCTCAGAATCCTCTGTTATTCTCCTCATAACAGATAATATAAGTGACTTTCGTCAAATGGCGTTAACTTACCTAAAAACTCCGGCATATTTTGAATCTCTCGGGACAACAAGCTTTTAATAGCTTTTTCTCCTTCAAGTCTGACCTGCTACTCTAATTTTCGTGTGTTATACGGCCAAGTCAGAAGTACAAAAACACGAGCACATTGTCCCTTTCGGACAAAATGCTCCTGAATATTCGTTTATCCACGTAAAATACTCCTCAAATAATATCCACAGGTAACAGTGCTTCGAATGTAATTCTCCATATCAAACCAAACATAAAAATTGCTTCGTAATCTATGTTTCCGTGCAGACGATCCTCAAGGAAAGTGTTTCTCAAAACTCCATGTAATACGATTAGACCAATACAGAATATAAACGGAACGGCAAAACCGTTGAACTCGCGGCACGACTTCTAGGTTTACTTAAAATAGCGTTGAATTCCGGGTAAATGATCCAGTTTTGATGACTTGCTGTTCGGTGGATCTTGTATTTGAACCAAGCCGTGTGAAGTGAGTCCTTGTTGCTCCTCAAAGCAGCGAAAATTTCCGATTGTTTTGAGTTTAAAGGTCTATTGTTCTACCATCAAATGTATGGTAGCTTATTGGTTGAAGTATACAATAGAACAATGAGTCCCAATGCGCTGGCAAGACTAAATATCGGAGTAGCTGCGGTCAAACACCAGTGTGTTTTATTAAGAATGTAAGAAAAGACAGTTTAAAACAGAAAAACAGCATCAAAGCAGTCATTAACGGACAAATCGATCTGAACTATTAGTAATTCAGCGCCTTGTGGAAGTTTTGGGATTACTGGGACCGAATTGAAAGTGCGGCATACAAATTCCACCATGAATACCTGGTTGCTTGTCATTTGTAGCTGCGTGACTGCTGACAATTCACTTGAAACAACTTCCCAAAACACTATCAACCTGAGATCCATAGACTCAATAAGGGGACGGGGTGTCTTTAAAAATATTTAAGGGGTTCTTGACGTAAGTTTGATGTACTTCACCATTGGCTTTCATAAACAGGACCCGAACAGTGAAAGAAAAATGGTTGGATATTATTTAAAGTGCGAAAATATAAAATCTTCACTGCTATCCAGGCCTGATTTTTCTCCCTGTACTTGCAAGATTAAAAAATTGGCGTTATGGTTGGTTGTAGAAGGACTTGGGCGTGAATGTAAGAACTTAAAAGCGGTACAGGGACTCGAATATTCAACCGACTGACTGTAAATTTTGAACCATATAGCTTTTTCCTTGCGTAGGAACAATTCGTTGCATTCCTTTTTGTAGTGCGTCACCGAGCAGGTATACACGCGTTTTCTCCTTCAGACTTCTACATAGGGATCTAGAGAAAAACTTGAAACGTTTGAGTTTGATGCCCCCACGTAATGCAAGCAATGCCCCTAGCGTTATTGGGTGGCTACGGAACTGTTCTTCTCTTGAGTGATATTTTGTTTTGTTGCTGACAAATGCTACCAACATGTCGATAAGAAAGCAAAAACAAAATTTTAAGTTGGCTAGGATAAAATTTTTTTGACTAACTTCCAAATAATTGGCGACGTAGTACAATCTTCTACAGCCTCTGGCTGCCACGTCTTTTGTCTGTAAAATCCTTCTCTTAGCTTCTGATAGGAATTTCCTGCTACATTTATTCGATATCACAATACTTTACTATCTTATGATCCTTTCGATACCATAACGTATCAATGTTTTCTTCTAAACATGTAATTCTGGCATACATTGGTGGGACACCATCTTGTGGTAAATTATTATTACATCGTCACGATGTGCAGAAGGCCCTTCACTGCCTCATTGAGTCTACTCAAGGTGACGAAGGAGTTAGGCTAGAACACGGCAGAGAAGAACTAGATGTATGATACCGTCGAACATTGTTATTAGAGACATTAATTCTAGATCGCTCTACGCGATAAACATATGCCCTGTAAATTTAACTTCTAGGGATGCTGCTCTGTATCTGATAGAGTATAGGGCTTCTATAAACGTGTCTGAAAAGGTGACAGGAAGTGTCCTCTCCCAGCGTCCACGACTGCCTTCTACAAATGTTTCTAGCCCCACACTAACATCAATATCTAAGTATGCCAGATACTAAATATACCTCAATATTTGGAGCATGCACCCTCCGCCACAATGAAAATCAATAGATTGGCTATACCCTTAGTTTAAAATGTTTCCTGGGGATTTCTTCTATAACAAATTAAAGATTTATCAAAGCATAATCAAGTTTATACGGGAGCAGGTTTCAGTGTTCGTGACTTTACGGATTCCACAAAGACGAAGCCGAAGAACAGGCTATTAGTGGAAGGGATAGTTGGCAGACAGACATACAGTGGTATGGTCATGATTAAAGAAGGATTTTGTTGTGCTAGTGAGACCAGCTCTTAAGAACTCAGGTAAAGCAAAGTACACCAAAGAATGGCTTACCGACACCAGATTTCGGAGAGGTTGATCTTAGAGAGAGTTTTATGAGACACTGGAGAGAATTACGTGGAGTGCTAGAATAAGGCTTGTAAACAGTACAGGATACGTTGGAAATAACCGGTATCCTGTATGTCGGCGTTACGAGGAGGGACAAGCCTCTGATGATATAGGAGCCAAGAAGATAATAATCTGAAATCCTCGCCCAATGGGAGACTTCTAAACTTTCTACTGTCAGCCCATGGCATCGAATCCTGAAATATTCAGGGGTCAAAAAATTAAAGGGACAAGAGAGAATCTTAGGGGGCCGGGAACACAAAAAGGGGGAATTACCTTATACCTCCTCTTAGCTACGAGTTCGATTAGCTGACACAGAAGTTACTCCAAATTTGGAATAATACTAGTACTTATAACAGCTTCCACTGGAACTCACGTTTCGGTTAGCAAATTTTAAAAACCTGTTTTCTATTAACGTGATAGATTTTGCCAGGAAAACAGAGTTTGACGTCTTCTTGTTAAATGAGGAAGGATTAAAATCTTAGAGACATGACTTTAATTTATTTCAAACACAAGAGTTTGTATCCTATCGCGTAACTGAAGGATGAAATTTGGCATATACTGACTACTTGTGATGCAGGCAACTAAAGTAAGGTTTATAGCTACCTAGTTGTTAAAGAGATATTTAGTTGGCGTTCCTGCGTCTGACAGGTTCAGTGTCGATCGGAAAGCTCTCCATTCTTGTAGATGAGAAGTTTACAATGTCTTGCTTCTGTAAAGAGCTTCATAAATAACAATTAAATCTCGGTAGCAGTGATATTATCACTGCTAATAAGGAATTGGTAATAGAATTGAGTTATCAGAAAGGCTTCCTATATCAAAGCGGATGTGTTTTAATTAGATTTCTTACAGGTCTCTAAGAGAATAAGGTCCTGTTAAGTCAGAAATGGTAAATGAGGAGGGATTGCAATTGAGATTTTAACTCTTAATAGAATAAAGGACATCTATTAAAGTAGAAAATGACCTATCGTTTTGAAATTATCTAATAAAAGTGTGGGGTTACCGGATAGGTGACAGTTTAAGCAAATCAACAGAATAAAAGAGTTCTTTTCTATTTGTTATACCTACCTTACTAAGCCACATTGTTGTTTGGCAGTTCGTGGTAGTATACGTAATAGTTTTCAGCAGGGAGGGATTAGGCACAAACCCAGGGCGGGCACAGGAGCACTGTCCGCCCCGACGAATAAATCCTCTCACTCATTGCCCTTGAGATAAACGACTGGATGCACGCTTTATACTATCCTGTTGGCTTTCTTTTGCAAACGCCATTCAGTTTTTGACTTTGTTGTCACGTAGCCATGTTTCAAGCATACACAGAATCATATTTATGTAGACAATGAATTAGAGCCAATTCCCCCTCCCCTCGAAAACTTTCGGCTGTTTTCGTGCTTGGAAGGGATACTACACAGAATACTACTCCTGAAATTCGACAAAACTGTGGATGGTTTGGCGATTTTGCCGTAGGAATCTCACAGATGTATTAGTTGAAACAAAAATCGATCAACCCGGCAAAAATTGTTCACATCTACAAGTGTTTTTAACAACGAGATTTAGACTTTCAATGTACTCAGATATTGGGGGAAAGCATCAATATGTTCTTGATTCTATATGATATAAAACTTTTTATGTTCTTATTGTTTTAGTCCGGAATACATAATCTAGGTCAAAATTGCAAAAAAGGCACAAAAAAGTAAAAGGACAAACCTTCCAGAATAAGATCTACACACCGTTTCTATCTACTAAATTGCTGCAAGCTAAAAAATGGCCTAATATTACTCCAATTTGAGCCCTTCGGTTCTAAAAACTTTTCTTAACATATACCAACTTTAAGACTTGTGTTCTTATTAAAATACGTAATTTCAGAGCAATTCCACCAGGTCAAATGTTAAAGTTCTTTGCTTTGCAACGTCCAAAATATTTGAACGGGACCTGCGAAAGTTGCTTACATACACTGTCACTTGTCGTTTACACTCTCCCCTAGTTGTATCTACTTATACAGTTCAAAAAATTTAAGGAATAAGGACGTAGGGGTAAAATATCTTAAATAAATCTTGTACACTCGCCAGTTATTTTATCATTCTAAAAGAACTCACGAAGATATCTTATTGTTTTGATGGTATTATCTTACGATTGTTGCAGTGGTTAACCTACATTACATACCGTTGCCAATCCAAAAGGCACACTTTGGGATTGGGGCAACATTAGGGCACGGTCTTGAGAGTAGTGAACAGATCAAGACCTGAGACAAAATTTGTCAGGAAAATTGGTGCTTGTTTGCATTTATAGTTTTACCAAATATTAGGTAAGAACGCTTTTGGATACTAACTCTTTTACTTGATGTCGCCTCAAAACAATTACGCAAAGTCATTGTTCCAAGACATATCTTGTACTATTTCAGTTTTCAACTTGACGACTAGTTCTGCTCTAAAGAAATTTAATTTAATTAATTTATAAACAAAGTACCGCTCACTATGCAAAATATCAAGCTTTGCTAAAGTGGGGCAGCATCTATTTATTACCAAGCGAGAGAGTTGCGTTACATTCAGACTTATGAGTATTCGATTAGTTTTGTGTACTCGATTATTCATCGTGTTGCACCGATGACGTCAAAAGCATCGACCAAAATGTTTACTTCCCTGACTAATATCGGTACTCAGATTGTGCATCCAAATAATTTTTATCAACAAACTGATTAACAAAATATTGATAAACTTAACTATATCCGCGCTGGTATTATACTGGGACGTCATTCCTGATATCATAACAACGTCAGATCCTCTCACTCTTTCCAAGCGACTTTAACGTAAAATGACGTAGGAGTGGGAAGTACATTTAGTGTCAATATGACGCAACATACCGGTTGGAGTGAAGGCGATTGTGTACACATTTCAACAAAAAGACAATAAGCTAGCATATCATTACACAAGGTATTTCTGATAAGAATATTATGAAAATATCGATCGTCTATTGGATGGTGGAGTTTAAGGGTGACCCTTCTTTGCAACTTTCAGTGAAAGAGAAAAGTAGAAAATTACAAAAGCAAATATAAAATATGCATCGGAGTGCTGAAACGTAAACAGTAGTAACGTTATTCAGCGTTTCACGAAATATACGAGCAGGCTCGCGAGCAGGTCTCTCGCAATTCTTTCATCAGCAATCTCACTTTCCAATGACGCTTACTTGTATATGAAAATTGCAGGATTTAAAAAAGGACATTGTGTACTTTTGAGTTGCTTAATAAAGAAGATCAAGAATTACAGAGAGTGGCAGTTTAGAGCAAGAAACCAATGGCGTAAGTGGAAGTCCTATACTTAAAAGAGTCCTTAGCAGCAAATGGCTGAAGCTGGATTGGTGAATTCTTAACACGATTCAAATTTTAAGAGTGGTACCAGAAAAGAGAGCTCCTGAATATATCATTCAAGGTGGTACTCCTGAAAATAGGCCAGAGACGACATATCCCGACGATGCGAGGGAGTTTCTAGGCTCCCATGAGCTTAGGGATAATCAGGTTAGAAAATCGACCTTAGATTTGGTATAGAAGATTCAAAT
>JAAAKM020000334.1:10677-24841 GCA_010016025.2 Alatinidae sp. Z8VKAUB7J3 | reverse complement strand
GCGACGCCCGTGCGTGCGCCTTGCTATCCTCTGTCGGAAAAGTTAAGCCATAGGTAGAGGGACCCGGCGCCTATAGGTTTTAGGATCCTTATGGTTCCGACTAAAACTCAAGACGCAACTCCTGGATGAAACGAGTGCCATTTCTGAAATCAAGTACGGTTACCATAATGTATCATTCTGGTAATGAGTATCGTATATGGGGAGATGAGGTAATATCTATATCTTCGTCCTACAATAAAAGAAGGACTATTTTGGATACGCGACCTCAGAACCTAAAATAGTATATCTTGCTTTCTTTATCTTCTGCATTTCGTGTTAAATATGCTAGAATCAGTCAAAGTATATGCAAATGTGTAACTTCTTTTCGTTGGTGCAACGACATCTTCATATGCCTTCTAACGGAGACCAATATCAATATTCGGCGCGCAACAAGGCAAATCAAATGTTGATTTAGAAAATGTATAAACAAATTGAGAAGTAACCCCTACTATTAATTCAACCACTTCGACCGCAATAACAGCTGTTTTAATAAGAACTAACAACTTTACACCTTGGTACACTGCAGTAACGAATCTTAAAGGCACAAATCGAGCATTTGTCCATTGGTAGCTCTGAGTTACAGGGCTTGGGAACTTAACTACACAACATTAGAAATCGATGATAACTGACGTCAGAAAGCCATCCGGTCTTAAAAGTAATCTAACAAAAAGCCCCGTGCAAATGGTTATACAAACGGCTACCGCGTTAGACTCTGCCATAAAGTAGTGCAAGGTGTTAAATCGCATAGCGAGGATGATGATGATGATGATGATGATGATGGTCGTCATCATCATAATCACAAGCCGGAGTATTTACACAATAACACATTACATGCAGTGGGAGTATGCAGGGGGAGTCGCTGGTAGGCTGACGTCACCTATTTAAAGGAGAAGGGAAGCGTAAACGCAAATGCTACGGTATATGCGCTCGAAAACTGACTACTTTGCCTTGACGTCAACGGTATGTAATAAAAAGACATTTACCAAAGAATTCAGTAAGTAGATGGACGGTTCCTCAAGCGTCTAACTGATGCCAGACACCAATATACTGCAGATCATTAAAATGTAAAATCAAAGGGTTTGGAATTGCCCTCCTAGCTACCTAATAAACGCGGGTAGCAAGCACTCTCTAGAAAAGTCTTTTTTAGAGATCAGTGTTAGCAAGCACAAAAACTGATGGGTTTTTTTTAAGACATTTCACTGGGTAAAAAAAATTCGAAATACACATTGGAAAGAAACATACTTCAGATGGGTTGTTTCTAGGGGCTAAAGAAACGCTCGTACACGTCAATGAAAAATTGTAAGTAATTGGTCATAGTTGAATGAATGATGATCTTAATGCTTGATCGACTTCTACAAATCTCGCTTTGACAACTTGCTATTTGTCCTTGAATTAAACTGGTACTTCTCTGTTTTAGAGAAAAATTTATATCTAGGCTTATTTAAATTAAATTAGTCAGGTCGAGAAACTTTTTATGTAACTTTGAAAGTAATGTAAATGCATCGGAAGGTCGGTATAAAATATTGAAGTTTTGCAATGACGCTTCTCGGCTGGACTTGAGGTTAATTTCAAGTCTACTTAGCTCATTTATAAATAGCGACAGTATTTACAAAAAAAAAATAGTTGGTTTTCAAGAAAAATCCCCAAAATTTCACTTCTAAAAAGTTCACTACTTTTTCGATGATTTTACGATGACGCAATTACGAAGTCTCTAATCAATGATCAGGGCTTAGTGCTAAAAAGTTTTGAGGTTCGGAAAAGCGAGAGGCTAAAAAGTAACCCGGTCTTTAACGCCGCCAAGAGCGAATGTGTAACAATGCTTCCATAAAACAAATTATGTCATGTATAAAACAAAAAGGTGCTCATTTTTGGCCCTATAATAAGTAAATAAGCTACAATTAATAGTAAATACATCATACAAAATATAAATGAAAAGGAAACCAAAATGCGGAAGATACCCTTTCAAATTAAATACGGTGAAGAAAATACAATGTATGTTACTGGTTAAATTGTCTTTTTTGAGAACTGGTTTCTACCAATACTCTTCTTGGTATGCTTGTCTTGTGTTTCTTACACTGTTTCACGCACAAAGTCTTGTGCGGCGTACATGACAATGTGACGTATACTAGTTAAACAAAACATCGATGCCTACTAACAGCAGGAAACGCATTCTCAGATTCTAGGACACGATATACGACACACAATACTTCAGCAAATATCTGTTCAATAACATACAAAATCGTAGTAAACATGCCAGTTTATAGTATCAAACGTGAGTGAAATGATATTGAGGTAGACAAAATATTCATGGTCTGCGAACTACGTTTACTTTGATAGCTTTTTATAGTTACAAGAGAAACTAGAACTGAAAAGGCCCTTAAACGAGACTTTGTTTACGCAAATATGCAAGCTGTTCTCCTACATAAGAAAAAAACGTATTAGAACTCCGTCGCTCAAAATAAAAGAAAGCGTTTCTGAGAATTGGCTAATGAATAATAAATACTACAAATATGTTTTACATAAGTGCCGTGCACGAGTACTGACAAAACCCCGTGAACTCATCAAATATTGACAGATTCACCTTGGATATGCATAGAAGGTTCATATAAAATCCCAAGGAAATATTCAGCAATTTGAATGACGGAAACTTAAAGTACTGCACGCAAAGCATGAATACTGGACTGCTCACTATGAAAACCAAATATAATCCGACAATTTACCAGGGAATAGGCAAATTGAAACATCTGCAAATGGCATTTTACATTCAACGCCCACTCAAAGGGCAACCGTACGTTCTTTTCCTGTCCTTACTTACGTCTAGCTCAAAACCTTTCAAAACAACATCGGCATATGACTGAAATATATAGCCTGTGCCGATAGATACATCTTCTAGCCCTTCTCCCTTGTGTTGGCCAGATCCGCGCCATTCCGAGGCTAGCATCGAAGAATACAACTGACACGATCATAACTTAGAAAATTATGACGATGTGGCTGGACTGTCTTCCTGTTCGCCACGAAGCTGCTGCATCCACATATCTGAATAAAGGCCATTTAATGCCAACAGATCTTCATGCCTAAGGCAAAAAGTACATAAAATAAGACGGGGTTAATTTAGTGAATGCTGCTGCGAACGAAACTTGAAGACTGTATAGCTGGGCGTGTTTGATTATACCATCAGAAGTAAAGTGGATGACTTACTTACAATAGTTTTAAGCAGCGCGTGGTGCATAATGAATGATGTGTTCAGTAGTTTCAGAACTCAATTTGCAATACGTTTGGTTCGGGGTCGCACACATAGCGCGGAGATTAGAAGAGGCGAGAGGAGGTGTGCTAGGCAGTCAAAATGCACAGCTTGGAATACCGGGGCAAGGCGATCATGTCGTATGTATGTTACACAATAAAAGCCTAAAAGATTAATAATAATAGCGGCAGTATTTGCATCACATGATTTGTTAACATCTCTTAAAAAAGACAAGTACGTTTCAAACATTCTTAAACAAAGCTTGGTATTATCTTTAGTTGTCTCCTGGAAAAACGCTAAGCAATTCAATAAGACCATCCTCTGTTATTGAATACGAAAGTTTCTCTAATGTTGTAATTTCGCCTCTGTTAAGCTTAACATGCAGTTTCCAAAATAATCGCAATCGATTAGTAGCAATAGACATCGAATCCAACTTTAATTGTTTTCATGATTATGGTCAGTTGATCATAAATTTATGCGTGTACTTGGTCATTTGGTATACCCTATTTACGAGCCGATACAGGTAGGTATCTCAAGAATTAGTTGTTTTGGTGTTGCACGTAAATGGGAGTACTTTAAGTTGCATACGAACAAATAGGCAATATAGTTACTGTCGCCAGGGGTGTAGTGCCGGTTAATTTGTTTTTTACTTGAACAAAAAACATTTTTTCACAACGCTTTATGTCATTTAATTGTTTCAAGGGTAGCACATGAATTTGGTTGACGGAGAACCGTCGTGCAAGAGTGTAGTGCTTTTAAGCTGTCTGGCTTGTGTGCTGGAGTTTCAATATTCTAATGTTTTTACTGTCAAAATGCTTGTTAGTTCTTTTGGTAAAATTGTGGCTCACACGCGTGGATGGTTTCACTGAAACAACTATCTTCGCAATATATAGAATCAGCCATTCTAACCTGAATTCTCTGTTAGAGATCGTCGATGACAAGGGATTTTATCAACTGTGAAACTTTTCCTTTCCGAACAAACTAAAAATTATAGGCATATGGAAAACAACGTACTCGAACAAATGGGAGGGTCAAAAATGCAAAAACCGGTACCGGTGTTGAAATGCATTATTTTTGAAATATACTATCTAACTCAATCGTCTATAATCTCTTAAAATCTACCGACAGACACCAGGATTTTCACAAATCTGGCATCAAACCTTTTGAAAACCGGAGACGACCGGCAGACTAAGTCAGGATTTTTAGTGGTATTATTCAGAAGTGTAAGGATGGAAGATGAGATGAGTTCCGATCGCCTTAATACAGGATCTGGAGGTAGTAAAACAGAAGCTCAGTTTCTCAAGAAATACCTGAAACTCTTTCTTTTACTTTTGCCTTCTCGTTTGTCGGCGCCACCCCTCAAAAAATCTTAGATTCAAAACTGTACGACGTGCACATATTGCAAATGTATTTTACTTTTGAAGCTATACTTGACAACCTCAACAAGTTACTTGTAGTAGAAACATACTTGAGACACACACACATCGCGTGAAAGACGCACATTTTTCAGGATGGTGTGTGTGCCTGCTTCTCGTCCCTCACAAGATGGAAAAGTTACAGTTAGAAATATACACTAGTGACAGTATCAAACTTAAATAAAATATTTTGCAAAGGCTACTTACGATCCCCTTTCGACAATATTTCCATCTTTCAAAACCAAAATTTGGTCTGCATTAACAATCGTTGATAGCCTGTAGAAAAGCGGACAATGTTAAAACATGCACAGAAGCATAAGCACAGAAGCATTAATCCCGCAACATCTTGCAGATAGACATTGGAGGTAAATAGGTTTGTAAGATATCTCGTAAAGTGCTTACAGTTTGGCGGGTGGTGCTAAAATTAGGCGGGATGATATTTGAATGTAATTTAATATCTGTAAAATAGAAGAAAATTGAAAAAACAAAAACATTCAAGATACCAGTTTACCGATAAAACTCACGACTGTGAAGGTTTTCTATACAAAAGTTTTCCGCGGTTTAGATCTCACTCACTATTGTATAGCTTCCGTCAGCCTCGCCAATATCTTACGGCTCGCGGATGACCCACGTACGCATGCGGAACGACTCGTCAAAAAAGTATTTTCTTTGGAAGGTTCCTTTGTGTGTCAATAAGGAAGAGCTATAGTTGCTAAATACAGTTTGTAGGTTCATGCCATCTGACAGATTAATGATCCATCAAAAAGTAATTCTGAGCTGAAAGAATTGATATGGAGAGACCAACTGGTGACTCATCCGGCTGTAGATTATATAGAGAATGTCCTAGTATAAGAGATGCCAAAGGTCACGTGCTCGTTTCAGGCGGCTGTATCTGACGAAAGTCAATCGCTAGTGTGTCCGCTGCACATTCAGGATATCGTTCACTCACTTTTCCTAATCCTTTATCTACATTTCCCGGAGCTATCCAGTAAACACGCCCTAATGCTAAAGGGGAGTACTGTTATCCAGGCATAATTTATCAAATAAGCGGTATCGAAAATACCAGTAAAGGGTGTTCTATCCATAAAATGCATCATCGAATGCCTCATCACAGTGGGGCAAAATCCTATACGAATAGCCAAGCTCAAACGAATATGTCGGAGTTCAAAATGTTCGTTAAGTATGTACGCGGAACGCATTAAAACTTCTCGTAAGTGATGGTAAGCAATCGATATCAGATTGCCAAAAGTTGTCCCCGCTTCACAAGATCTTGCGAAGTGCGCACGCAGGTTATATTAATCAGGAGTCACTAAACAGAGGAAAGTTTATTTGACTGTACCAGAATCGATGGATCAATCCGTTACCGCCTTCAAGTACGTCACCCTCGATAGGGATCGTTCTTTAACATGCTGGTCCTGCGCAGTGGGATCAAAAAAAGCAAAGCTGTCCGCAAAATAAAGGGCAGGAATCGTGACTAGGAACGTTTGGACAACGCTTCACTGTCTGATTCGGAGACTCTAACAAAGAAGTTTGTCTGTCTATGCAATGCAGGGCATTAAAGCTTACCTGTGAGCTACAACAATTGTTGTCCTGTTTTTCGATACCTCATCAAGGGAATGCTGTATGTTCCTTTCTGTTTGGGTATCCAGTGCAGAAGTAGCCTGCATAACAACAAAAAATTCGAAATATCCATCATAGTGAATAAACTGGCTGTCGGCAATCTAAATCAGCTTTTCTCTATGGCTCCGCGTGGGGGAAGGGGAGGGGGGTTGTTGCACGGCAATTATCCAGCGATACAGCTGATTTTTAATGATAATATGAAACATAAGTATATGCCGCCTTACACACCTTCAAAGTTCAGCTCACTCCCTTAGAGAGTTGCAAGATTGATTCTGATTTCTATCTTTATAACTTATCCTTTGCATCGGCTATATCCTGCCATTTCCCGCCATATGACCAAGACCTAAAATGCCCTGCAGTGGATGCAGGTACTGAACTTTGTCAGCTAGCTTACGCCTATCGATGCTTGCTCAGAAGATAACAGTCAGAATACCACATAGTTAGTACTCATTTTGAATCCTTTACTGGGAGACCCATCACAACTTCTTAACGGGAGAAATTTCATCTCCCATCTCTCAATGAAACCTACCCCCTGTACAACACATTACATCGTCAATATCTTCAAATATGTTTGTAAATGAACTTTGTACCCCGTCCGAACACTCTGGTGGACTCCTTGATACAATTCACAAAAACCTAAGAAAACATAATTTATCGTATCTGACATCTATATGACATCGATTTTCCTGTTACTATCTGCTTGACGGAGCAATACACAAGTACACGTTGTTTTTTTTATAAGCAACTAAGTTGCTTAGGTGTGAGGCCTCGATTTGGTCCAAAATCTCAGCAACAAGCTAAGCAACTCGAGGCCTCAAATTCAGGGGGCACAATTCGTAAAACGCCTGAAAAACAAAGCAAGAAACGTTTTTCATTAAGAATTGATTACAAACTGTTGATATGTAACAAACATCACACTGTTGATAATATGTCCAGCAAAGAGATCAAAGATTCAACCATCATTTGGTATTTCATAGGTAGTGATACCTAAGCAACTACTTAAGCAACTCCTGGCCTGATTTTGGAAAATTGCTAAGCAACTCGACGCCTGACCCCGAAAATGGAGTTGCTTACAAAAAACAACTGTATGCTAAGATACAGATAATTAGCTGAATACTACCTATTTCAATTTGTTCCTACATTCAGCTTCTGATTGATCAACATGATGTTTTTATAGCATCAGTTTAAAATTGTCTTACTACCTTTCCTGTAAACTTGACAGGAAGAATTGATGCCGTATGCCGAGTGTTTTATTATGACTCTTTAGAGTCTAACAATGGAGGCTATGATGATGTCTGTTACACACTGAACATTCGAACAAAAAGCTTTTCTCCTCCCACACTAATTTCGTTTTCCAAATAATCCCTCCACGGCTTATTGAAGAATAGTAAACTGCATCCGAAAAAGGTACAGTTAGTTTCCATAACAGAAACAGCAACCATGCACATGAAAGACTGAATCCGGTATAATGCGCAGTTGACGTGTAACTACATCTATCAATTGATTCACAATAGATTTTAAAATTTAATTACTCGAAAACAATTCATGTCAGACACTCCCTTCTTACGGCGACTGGTGTCCGACTAAAGGGCGACTGATGCACTACTGGGGTAACGAGACCACATTACACATGGCGTGTCAAATTATTACAGAGACAAATAAGTAACAAGGCACCAAAAACATGCTTTAGCAAAGTGCTAATGAACTAGACAGGTGCACGTATTTACATAGCCCGATGTTTCTGAAATATTAAAGTGTCTGGGCAGGATAAATTTACCTTCTGCAAACTACATCTACCGAATAGCAAATTAACAAAATCGAATAAACAATACCAATTGCTTCAACTAAATGATAATTTCAATGCCTTAAAAGATTAAATATAGGTAAATACATTAACTCTAGCGGTAAGGAATGCATACCTCGTCCAGCAGAATAATTGCAGGAGCTTTGAGAATTGTCCTGGCAATAGCTACTCGCTGCTTTTCTCCTCCACTAAGTTTTAGCCCCCTTTCTCCAACTATTGTCTCAAAACCTACAGTAAATAAAATTGCAAAATATACACCCCTTAGCGATCATATCCGAGCAATTATGGAAATTTCAAACTATTAATGTGTGTATGTATGTGTGAAGGGGTAGCTATAGGTTGAAGCCGAAGGAGGAGGCTATTGGTTACGCCAAAAGGGGTTTGAGGTGACTGAAGCGAAATAACTTGGAGCAATTAGCCTAACAAGGTATGTTAGGGTCATGGTGGGAATCAAACCATGGCGGAAAGTGAATGTTAGGGAGATTAGCCACTAGTATCATTAATGTGACTTCGCCAAGAATTAAACAGCAAAATGCGGTACCATTTCTGATAAATGAAAAATTAAACGCAAGACGCATCATGCCAACAGTGATAAGAAATAAGTTGATTTTTTTGCACACGACAATGCATAAGACTGATTCTCGGCTATGTTTCAAAATTACGTGTTCATGTACCAACGGCACCTTCTACCGGCAGAAAAGCTGGCTAAGTTTGAATTCTCGTTACAGGTAAAATTAGTATAGCTGTACTTTTGATAGGACCCCTTGGGAAAGTGGAGCTGTTGACTATCAATTGGATTCACGGATATGTTAACTAGTGGAATTTTGTTAATGTCTCACTAGATTCACAACAGATTGTCTTTTTCTAGTTAAAATTTCTAACTTAATCAGACGTGCAAATGTGTTCTAAACCGCAGTTTTCCTTGACAATCTGGATTCTTAAAGATCTTGTAGCAACTACGAAAAAACGGAAGTGGAATTGGGCTGGGTATCTTGCTTGACGAAATGACAACAGTTGGGCCATTCGAACGACCAGGTGAATCCCACTTGGTTATAAAGGAAATCGAGAAGACAGAAGACGCGTTGGTGAGATGACATCCAAAAGATTGCAAATTCCGAAACGTCGTACCGAATGGCGAAGAGGAGAATTGGTTGGCGTGAGAAGGGGAAGGCCTGCGTTCAGCAGTCGGAATTATGGCTGTTAGAAGAAGAATAATTCTTGAGGACCTTCCATCATACACTCTGTATACTTTAACGGCGAGCAAGCAGAAAGTGAAAGATATCAAGGACACGTGCAATTTCAATCAACGATATTTGCTTAATCTCATATTGTGATGAAAACTAATAATAAGACAAAAGGCAAATTTTTTTGACAATACGACTACAGTACAGTGAAGGCGTCGATATTTAGCGCAGAAACATTAAAAAGATAAGAAGAAGTTAAAAGGCATATTGGTATTATGGTATGTACAGTTACATTGGAAGGCCAATATTTCTCTCCATGGATATATGTTATGCCCTCATTGTCTCTTATATCAATGGCAAGACCAAGTTTAATTAAAAGGGTTGTTGACACACATCTGATATATAACGATGTTTTTCCTTTTCGTAAGTTTGTACGACTAAAATGGAACGTTGACTTCTACTCTACATGAAGCTAGATTCGTATAGCCTGCTAGGTGCATCTGTCCTCGGAGTTATCTGGGATTTACTTGTGATACTACGTGTGTCCGTTATACTCACCTGTAACACACGTAACACTCGGTCACATCATGCTCTCCTTTATAAGACTTAAAGCGACCTTACCATCTAGCAATTGTGATAGCAGCTGCGTAAAGGAATAGTGGGGAAGCAAAAAGAACCTACACTACATGGTTACATCGGACAGTCTGTCCCCCGTTCTTGGACGTATAGATAGCAAAAAACTCTCTTCCGTACGCGGGATCACATACTGACGATACACCTGCCTCACAACAAGGAATGGAAAAAGGGCAACTATAACAACATGCGGATGAATGTCGGCTAAGTAGTTTATTTTACTTATGCAACAGCAGTAAAAAATTCAGAAACAAAATCTGTTACCAGGCAATACTGATATTGATTAAAGAGGACTTGCCTTTGCGTGTGCTGAGAAGTATTTACGAAAGAAACTACGACGTCTCTCGCTATTTAAAGGACGGTCCAAATGTTTGCTTGCGCTTACACATTAATAGAAAATGACGCTATTTAAGGCTTAAACAGCTGACAAGAAAGTGCTTCCAATGGTCAGAAGTGGTAAACCACTGGATTATAACAAAGATTTTATACAAAGTAGTAACAACTACTCTAAATGATAAACATAGTGAATGATTCTAACGACAAGCATGCGTGTCAAAATGTGAGCCTGTGCACTCCAGTACACTTGCTCTTGCACTCCAGACGTCTTAAAACTGAAAAACTAATTAAAAATCAATAAGATTCAGACCAAGTAGAGACTATTATTCTACCGTGCAAGACACCATGGATGAAAAGAGATAATCTACTCTATACATGGCGCAAAAATCCTGGGAAGCTACTGACCATCCTTCAATGTAAGAATTCTCTGTCGAATATCTGCGGCTTTGGCTGCTGTGTCCACCTGCTCATCCGAAGCGAAAACTCTACCATATCGAATATTATATCTGCATTTGATTTAGAAAGAGGAGATAAAAGTAAAGCAAAATTAGCTTTCATGTAGTTTAAAATGACATGGACAACCTGTCACACTGTGACGTACGCGAATTTTCGATTTAAATTGATTTTGCAATGTCCTTAATGACCACGACTAACATATCACCTTGGAATCCAATCATGGAAAATTCTATATAACTGTTAAATATTAGAAATCGTAATTAAAATACATTATCAAGGAGGCAAGTGAACTGTGCACCTTTAGCTTCACTTGACATTTTCTTCACGTTTTGTCATGAAAAAATGAAGGACTTTGAATAGTACAGGTTGGCCTAACAAGTTCATCGGAAGACAAGAAATACAGTGTCACTGCCAGTCAATGTGAAACTCCAATAACCTTTCAAATATCAGTTATTTTAATATTCATTACACGTAAATAAATAATTATTTTCTTGTTTGGGATCTACATTTGCTTTCAATGTTTACAATCCAATAATGGATTTTCGGACCTACAAATTCGCCAGTGTACACTGTAAATCCTTCCGTAGACTTCGCTAGGAAACTTTGCTAGCTGAGACTCCCTATATACAAACAAAACTAAAACTGCTGGACTTGCGAGACACGGTGATTATCTTTAATTTAAGATCACTCACACTGCTCTCGAGAACATGTGTACATATGTACTCGGGCCTTACACATATCTAGTATATGAGCGGCGTATGCTTTACCGTAAACGTATTGTTTCATTTGGAAATAAACAGATACGGGGTTGAAAACTTGATACATACGGATACCAGCGATTATTAAAAGTGACAAAAAACGAGCATTTGAATGGGAAAAACTGTGACTGTTGGGGCCTGCTGTCTGCTGCAGTCAACAAAGAATATACTAAGTAGATAAAGCTCCGAGATGCCCCTAGAGTTTCTGGTGAACATTCTATTTTAGGACATCTGGGTTCCTTTTTGGGGATAATAGTTCTGAGTGGGTACTTTGATTAAACCTAAAAACACAAGAATGTGAAGGAGGAACATCGACAACAGTAAGGAAACTCTGCGATCGATACAAAAATGGAAGAAATTGGAGTAGAGAATTCACGTGGAGGGTGCCGCTGTTTACCAATCCAGGCTTACAAAACAGAATTTGAAACTATATCAGAAAAAATGATGCTGGAACATTTAACTGTCGACGCATAAAGTCAATTCAGAAATCTGCAAGAGCAAATATCTACTTTAAGGATTAACTCGAATAGTAAAGAAAGCAGCAAAGATACGGCAAGGACCGAGTTTTTTTCCTGACACTGCCGTTACGTCGAAATCATTATGGCAATAAGAATGTGAAACAGCACATCTAACTGCGAAGTTGCCCCATACTAGAGCTAGTTAAAAATATTAATACTTTCACATTCTTATGAGTCAATACTCTAGTTTCACGCAATATCAACTTTCGCCAAGACTGCGTATTACGGCCCAAAATATTCCTCTAAACCTTTCCATCAATTTTATAAGTGATGATTCATTTGATAGAAATATCCGTCACCTTCGAGATAACTTTCTTACATAGTAACATGAAGATCAATTTTAAAAAAGATACAACTGCAGTGATACAGTTTGCTATATTTGTAGTGTGTGAGTTGTGTATAACACAAATATAATCGAGAAGAGAGGATTTGAAATGTTAGTTTTGAAAAGAACACTAGAGAAATAGGAAAGCATGTCACTACCGGGGATCGAACCCGTGACCCACGCCTTGGCGGCGTGCGCTCTACCAACTGAGCTAGGTGGCCTCCGATGTTAACATACTTTTATTTCTCGATGATACTTTCTAACTTTAATGGGCTTTGGATCGATGACGGGCCGGATGGTAGTTTTGCAATGGTCAAGTCACATGGCGCAGAGAAGCTGGTCTCCAATTGCGCCGAGCGGTGTGTCAGTGTCAACCGGTGGATGATTGGGAGCTAATATGGCGACTAGAGAAATTGAGTATGTTAACATCGGAAGGTCACCTACCTCAGTTGGTAGATCACACGCCGCGAGAGTGTGGGTCACGGGTTCGATCCACGGTAGTGACATGCTTTTTTATTTCTCTAGTGTTCTTTTCAAAGATAACACAAATAGTAAAATTATATGAAATCAGGATTCTTTTCACAAATGGCAACACTTGTAACTTTTAAGCTGGGGCAAATAAATATATAGGAGACACAAGTTACATATTCAGCAGCAAGTTACAAAAACAGCAATATTCTGACGAAAGTAACTATTCAGCGCTAAACACAATATTAAAGGACAAGCAATCGTACCGAACAGTATCGTTAAATAGTACAGTATCTTGTGGTACAACTCCAATCACTTGTCTCAGTGTCTTCTGGGTAACCTATTAAGACAAAGGGAAGAAAACCAACGTAACCCGTAATAGTTTCTTTAACTAGATTTTAAAAGTGAACCAACTTAAATCCTAAAAAACTTATGTTTGAAAACTTTTGTGTATTTGATATTTGATGTTACAAGAGGCCAGTAGATGTGCTGGCTATAGAAAAGACATGTACACTTATCTTCGACCTCATCTGAAGCGACTTTAATACTTGCATATAATATCAAGGAACTTGACAATAAACGAAAAGTAGTGCAGTGATTCTTCTACCTTGCAAGGGCTCTACTATTCTCTTGATTTTAGTTACAACTACCCTAGCAGATATTAATTAATGCGCCAGTGCAATAAATAAATGGGTTGCTATCGTTTAAGAATGCTTTTACGGACTAGTACTACGTCGGCAAGTAAAGATCAGTTAAGCTTGTGAATTCTGTATTGCGCCTAGGGATGACACTTTACTGGACATTTTTTGGACTATGGTGGCTTTCGTGTTTAGCTTGGTGGTAGTATCAAAACCTCAAAAACCAAAGTTGTCACAACTTAGTTGCGTGCAAGTTTCCAGTAGTAGCTGTGACGGAGGTAGTTACGGAACAAGTGAGTATTTGCGGAGATGCCATGTCTTCAGTTTATGGCTTGGGTGCGGTTGTAACTATAAAGTAAATTCAAATAGTAAACTATTTAATGGGAATCTGCAGTTTATAACTGATATCAAAAGTTGCCTTGGAATATCGACAGCAGCATTAGGCAAATTGAACACTATCTGGAAAAGTAAAGTATGTGCATCAAGTCAAAGCCATAATTCGTGAGAGCTATTGTATTGTCCACGACGACTAATGGGTGTGAATCACGGATATTAGATATTGAGTCAAAACGAAAAATCAATGCTCTGGACATGAAGTGTTATCGAAAACTTATTCAAATGCCATACACTACGCACAGAACCAAGGAAAACTAGAAAGATGAAGTTGCTCGCAGAAGCGAAAACCATGAAACATAGCTTTGAACTCGGCAGTCGACGAAATTGCAATAG
>JAAAKM020000333.1:8094-26662 GCA_010016025.2 Alatinidae sp. Z8VKAUB7J3 | reverse complement strand
GATTCTATTCACCACTCCTTGTGTAAAATAGCAATAACTGACTCTTCACTGAATCGATAAACCTTTCCCCCTCGCCGCTGCTAGTCGCCATTTCAAATGAAAACTAGTCCTCGATCTCTATTGTTCCGACGCGTCACGGGGCAGCAAAGTTGGATTTTTCAACTTTGACGCATCGAGGCAATCGGCATGGGCAGCAGCATTTGGCGTCAGGGGAGTCCGATGACTCACACCTTAGATGGGGCGCGTCACAAAAAACGCGTCTAGTGTGAATTCAGCTTAAGCAACCAAAACGTCAGTGTAACAAATAAACTCGTTAATAAGGGACAAACTTTATAGACCATTAACTGCTAAAAACAGCAAGTAATCCAGTTGGAGTTTAATTGTATTATGGACATTTTATGTAACAACATATGACTTTTTGAGGATTTTTTTTATGGCTTTACTGTTTTCCCAACTCTGTTCTTTGGTGGATGACACGGATAGTGTGAACCATGGTAGGCACCAGTCTCAGTCTCAAAAGTGGCACACTGGTTTATAGACCTATCATCTTACAAAGATCTAAATTAGCTGATAAATAGCGTAGGCGGGTTGCCAATTACACTTATTCACCGTTCTCTTTAAGGTTCCCTTTATAGCACTTCCCTGTTATATAACTTTCGGTCATTAATACTTACACCAAGTTTTATTGACCTGATATGACAAAAGACCACAACATAACCTTCCGTCCGAAGCAGCGCTTAAAGTACCCTGTGTGAACTAATTACGTTTGCACACTTGATTTCATTAGGCACCCCTTGTGGTTTTGTGAAGTCTAAAAAAATTTCAGCTCATTTCTACACAGCTTGTTAACATGTGGAAACCCACTTAAAACGACACTAAAACACCTGGTTAGCTGCGGTTTTCTTTGGCAATAGTCTTATGAAACATTATCTGCCCCACATTACCTTAGTTTTTGCATGTTGGAAGTAATTCCTGATAAACGGTAGATTCCATCAACAATTCCAAATTCTTCGATAATTTGACTGCACATTTCAAGCACGAGCGGAACTACATGAAAAGAGAAAGAGACGTGCTAGTTTGAAAACGACTTATAGATTATTCAGTTTGTAACAGGAAAAGCTTAATAACCTAAATTTGTTACAACAAAACCTTTTAGAAACGTGCTGCACCTGACACGTGGTACATTCAAAAGAAAATAAGCATCTGCAGAATGATTTATTACAGTTCACAATTAAGTGACGGTCTTAACAAAAGTGAAAGGTCACAAGTGTTATCCTTACGTCGGATAAAACCTGCTAGTTAGAGAGTCAGCAGATAGGTACTAACTTTAAGGGTTTACTTACTTTCTCTCTGTGCGTTGTTGAGATGTTCCCCTAAATCACACCCAAAAACACGTTCCCTGTAAAAACAAAAATCGATATATGAAGGTTAAATTCAAGGTAAAATGTTCTGAATTGGTCACTGCACGTGCATGACTCTTTGTAGATTGTTTCGAATAGGTGGAAAATTATATTTCTGTTTGACACGAAATTTGTCTAGACATGGTTGTTTTCTTTTGTCCCAACTGCATAGCATTTTTTAAAGACGTCCAGTTACGGTAGATGTGCGGTAGATGTAGATGTACATTAGTCTTCTTTGGTCTTCCCTATGGGAAACATTACTATGTTTTATCTTGTTGGTCTGAGTCGGACTGCTACTATGCTGCGCCACATAAGCACAGCTGCTTATATTCCCTTGTGTGTACATGAACTAGTAACTGTTACCGAGACGTGAAACTGCAAAAACTGATCTGTGACACAGACACGCTATATATTGTCAAGATTTTTAATTGGTGCGTGGGACTGATGGTGTTAATTAGGGTAGGAATAACCAAGTGCTACTTCGCAACTATCGTAAATCATAAATGCTCTCCTGCATGAAACTACCGTAGAAATCTTATCACTCTATTTATACCTGTTCAGAGCCAACAAAACATTAGCCTTTCAGTACGCTGGGCCACAATAGTATATCACAGGCTAGACCTAATCTACTGCTCCTACACTGTGACGCCATCTATGTGAGCCACTTGACCCCAAATCCCCTCTGCATTTGAATTCACACAAAAACAAATGGCAATAACCAGTTTATTATCAAGGATCTACGTTATTTGTAAGTCACAGGAACTCGCAGTGTGCAAGAACGGAAAATCCCTGCACTGCACAAAACAACAAATATTGATGCTTGTAAGTGGTCAAATACATAGGACTTCATACCTTAAAATTCCAGTTTGCATCAACTCATCCTTACTCGGTCTCGAACGGAAGAAATTTCGTAGGAAAGAAATAAACTTTCCCCTTTTCTTTGTTACTGTTACAAACACAAAGAAAAGAACTCGTGCAGAACATGACCTAATAATAACATTGTGTTTAATATATACGTCACTAACCTACAATCTCAAGTTAAGTAGTTGGACTATTATGCTACATCTGAGTAGTATTTCTTGATCACAAGTCAATGCAACTTACATTGTAGGGCTCGAGTGGGAATGGAGGGTAGGAATTTAATAATTTCTTAACGGGGACGATGACCTCCGTTGTTTGGGGAAGGTAAGGTGTATAAAATGTTTTCCTCTTGATCTTCGGAGACAGTAGTGATACCAAAGCATGAAGGTAGGTACTTTAGATGGACGATAACATACTCTATGGTCGATTGCATAGCTTCAACAATCATCATAATTAAACTACTATATAAAACGCGCATATGATCTTTTCTTGTATTATACTGTTGTTATATAAAGTCGATTTCACTTCGATCAGATAGTTATAAGCATGCACAAATTGCCATTATCGAAAAAAAAACAACACTAGAGAAATAGAAATTATGTCACTACAGGGGATCGAACCCGTAACTCAAGCTTTCGATTATACGAATTGCAATGCTAATAAAAGGATTGCAAATACGATTTATAGGCATCTTTAAAGTGAAATTAAACATTCGATAACAGTTTTGCTATTTATATTATATCAAGTGCCATGTAGATGGATCGAAAACAATTCTTCTAACGTCTACGAAAATGGGGTCCGGTCTATAATTCCAAGTAAAGTTACCAAATTATTCTTACAAATGTTGGTAAATTTTACGGCTTTTGCAGTATTTTTCCCTTTAAAAACAATTCTATACTGCTCATATAACAGAGAATGCATTCCTTGTATAAATTATTATTATTATTATTGTCTTCCTATCAACGGCTTTGCCACCCTTCCGCTTAACACAACGAAACTGGACTTAGCCTTATCTTGAAAACGTGCCCTATTTCAATAACGTTACTAGCGTAGTGCCACGACCCCCAACAGCTGCCATCCAACCGGGCAATATCTTCATATCTTGTTACTTGGCGCCACCCAACGTGCATACAATGGCATCATGCATTTTATTGGACGCGTTCATAGTTTTCACCATTATTGCTGCGCGGTAAATAAATTTTATGCGCCTCTTTGCTTTTCAAGTAAGATAAGGATTTCCTTTATTGAAGATATCGTTTATCTTTTCCTTTTCATCACCTACACCCATCGAATGTCCATCCGAGTTATAACAGAATATGGCATTCCTGGCTTCGCTGATGGTTCAAAAGATTTAAACTAAGACTGCCTTCCAAGCAAAGTAGGAGTTCCATCGATTAAGACTTTAAAAATTATAAATTTCTAACCAAGTTATAATATTTCGCAGGCATAATAACAATCTGCTGTACACTCACAAGTGTATTACAACGTAAAAACATAGCCGAACAGTATAGCATAACAACATAGGAAAACATAACATACCGTACCATAACACAGCACAATATACCACCGCATAACGTTACATAAAATATCACAACAGAAAACATAACCTAACAGCATAACATAACAACATAAAATAAAATAACCCAACACAACATATCACATAATGTTACATAAAACATCATAATGTAAAAACATAACCCAACAGCATAGCATAACAACATAAGATAAGATAACATACCGTACAATAACGCAGCACAATATACCACCGCATAACGTTACATAAAATATCACAACAGAAAACATAACCTAACAGCATAACATAACAACATAAAATAAAATAACCCAACACAACATATCACATAATGTTACATAAAACATCATAATGTAAAAACATAACCTAACAGCATAGCATAACAACATAAGATAAGATAACATACCGTACCATAACGCAGCACAATATACCACCACATAACGTTACATAAAATATAACAACATAAAACATAACCTAACAGCATAACATAACAACTTAAGATAATATAGCATACCATAACATAACATAACGCAGCACAACATAACATATCGCAACATAAAAAGATAAGCTAACAACATAACATATGATAACATAACATATGATAACATAACATCACATCACATCACATAACATAACATAACAACATAACATAATATAACAAAAGAGCCTTACAACATCCAAAACCGGAAAACCAATTGATCTTCAGCTGACCGTTTATAAATAAGGGAAGTTATACCTTTTATAAATAAATTTGAGCTGAATTTATCAATGTCTCGTGTGCGTGTAATTCCAATGGCACCTCGCCGCAAAAAGCCAGACTAATTTGTAAAACAGAAGGGTGAATAAAAGCAAAGTACGCAACTGCTAAGAACGGGACCAAAGATGCTGTTCCTTACTTCATTTCATCGCCTCCTAGCATCTATTTATCATAACAGTGCACTACCTACCCCATACCTAAAAAATTCCGTTTAATCAGAGGCTCTCTCCTAACTCGCTTTATACTCCTTTCCACAACTTTTTACTTTCCATTTACGCTACTGAGTTAAGCTACGACGTAAATAAAGGATTTATTTTAAATAAAAAGTTCACGTACCAGGCCTTTGTGATACAGTTAGGGACCTCGGGATGACTGATTCGTCTATTTCCTTTTGTGCCAGTATTTCCACACAATGGCAAGGAAAGAAACCAACCTAGAGATAAAAACGTAATTAAATCAACCTACGTTTTCTAAATCAAGATGAAATACTATCGTTCTGAAAAGCGACAAAGAACCTAAAACAAAATTCCGTACTATCTTCTTGATTTATCACTAAAATAACCTGAGTGTAAAACAAACTTTAACACGTATCATCACAGTTTCTTACAGCAATTTCTTACATCTGCAGAGGGCCTTTTGACGGGGCATTAGAAGATCATACGGCGCCTGGATGTCGGAAATGTCAGTAGCACAAGGGTATGTCTATTCTGTCATTGCTAAAGCCTTCTTACATATGGGCGACTCCCAAGACTACAGAAACTGCATTTGCGCTTCCAAACTAAAGTTGTGACTTGAATAACATAGCACCTGTAAATAGAAATGTTAAGACGTTAAAAAAGAGAGGAAAGAAACCGAAAATGAAGGAATCTACGTCAATGAAAAAAAATCGATAAATGTTGTGTTAGTGATGTTAGCAGTAGCAACAGTAGCAGTAGTAGCAGCTGCAGCAGTAGCAGAACTAACAGCGGCAGCAGGAGCAGAAACAGTAGTAGTAGAAGTGGTAGTTTTGGTGGTAGCAGCAGAAGAAGTAGTAGAAGTAGAAAAGAAGTAGAAGAAAACGAGGAAGAGGAAAAGGGAAAGAAGGAAATGAAGAAAAAAAGCAAAAGGAGAAAAATGGAGAAAAACAGGAAGAAAACGGAGAAGAAAAAGAAGAAAAAGAAAAATAACAAGAAGAAAAGAAAGAAACGCAAGAAAAAGAAGAAGAAAAATGAAAGATAATAATAACAATAATAATAATAATCTGCTTTGTTAGGAACTGCCAGAATGCTGCGAAAAGTGCTGGAATCCTAAGAATGTAAAATTCTTTTAGCCCATGATCATTTGTTATGATCCGCCTGGCAGAAAAACTTCGGCAATTACAACAGCCTGACACAAAATTGTGACACACGATAATAATAATACAAAAGTGAGAGGGGGGCGACGCAAAAAAGCAATAAAAGAAAGACATTCAAGTAATGTTAAAGAAAGTTTAGAAAGTGACGAGGTGTAGAATCGCAGGTCCATTTACTCGTCATCTCTTATTACATTATGCATTTATTAAGTCCACTATGTTTACCTCTAACCCTTTTTTCCCTCTCCACCATACAGTTTCTGCACTTGGTGGCATATCAATGACCGAAATGAAGTCGTTGACCTAAAAGAAAACCAGCACCTTTTACATAAATTTTTGTACTGGTAAATTGTAGTAAATCATCTTATAACAATCCATAATACTCACCTCGCACTGCATAACTACACTACAAGACTAGTACAGGATAAAATAAGCCAGACAATAAAGCCAGAGTACGCGAGTATTACAAGTAATGGTCACGAATAAGTAAAGAAGCATTGCCCACAATATAATGCTGAGAAAGCTATGGTTTCACATGCTGATCCCTTGTTATTGAATCTTTTTTAATCACCACCATTTCTTTAATATTTCAATAGAGCTCAAGCGAATGTTTTGATATTTTGGTCTCAATAGAGCGCAGTGGAACACGGCTAGGAGCATAGGAGGGCGGACGGGGATCCGTTTCACAAATGTTCCCACTCTGATAACTACTCCAATTCAACTTGATGACAAAGATGACAAAGTGGCAATAAAGTAGAAAACAATGTTCCTTCCATCTAGTCTGACTTGCACTATTGCTCCACCACTCGGTTTACCACTCTCCACAGCGCGGTTTGTCGTGGCGATTTTCTTTTTTATTTCAACTCTTGCATGTATTACCTTATTGTACATTCTACCGCAACTTATCTTCCATTACTTCCCTGTTATCAAATGCGCTAAAGGGAAGATTTGTTACTCACAGCCTTGTTACTTAGTACTCACAGTCAGCAGTTAAAAGTTAACAATGTAATATAAAACTCAATAGTCTTACATCAATAGTCTTATCAGAGTAAAGAACATTTGGAGACTATTTGACATTATGATTCTATTTAGCACTACGAGTGTCGACCGACACCGGCAGAAGACTGGCCGAGATTCCGTTCAGCTGCAACAATGCTACGGCGCTTTGCATTGGAATGAACAAAATGTGGCCTTCGATCTGGTAATACTTTGACAGACTTACACTAATAGGGACCGGCTTTTTGAAGTTGAAATTTCAAAAAATATTGATCGGTCACGTGTGTTTACGTGGTATTCCTAAAGAAGAGAGACTGATACATGCTTTGCTTCAATTGAAGATACAACTTACCTCCAGGGAAATTTCATCTGGTGCTTGTGCAATATACCTTTTAATAACTTTAGCAGCTGCGATGGCGGGAACATTGATCGCGGAGTCATCAGCTTCCATAACCACCAGATGATTGCCATGGTTATCAAGCTAAGAAAAAAGACGTAGTACAATGATGATAAGAAATTCAACCATATATTAAATCCCCAGAGTCTCTTTAGGCTTATGTCAATAAGCATTTAGGAAGAACATATTTATCAACGCAATGGATAATGTCCGAATCTTACTTTACTTAACTGAATTTAAGAAGCGAAAGACAAATTGCTATGTCCGTTAAAATAAACAGACATGTAACGGGGGTAGGAAGATGAAGGAACATGATAATATAAAAAATTGTTTGATTCAAGCTACCTAAGAGAGACATAAAAGTGGAGATGAATGGTGTGCTGCTTTAGAAGGCATTGTATTGAATAGTATTTCTCCTGTCTGCTTTTATTCAATACCGTTTGAGCAAGTAATAGCTGTTATGGGTAACACATGAATTCATAGTTTTGGGGGCACCCTAGCAAAAAGATATTTAGGGGCGATGACCTTTTTCTCCAACAACACAGAAATTTAAGGTTTTTCGTCTCCATCCACGATAAAGAAGTACAGTTTGTAATTGATTGCCAGTAAAGAGTCCCAATGTGGTTATCATGCTTAAAACACATGATGCAAGAAAAAACATGCTATTAGTTTCGTATGATCAATTTTTTAACAGAAAGTTTAACAAGAAACGTTAAAGTTTAACAAGAAACGTTATTTCAGTAGAAAATCTCACCCCCTTGGCACACCTTGAGCCCTCAAGTACCCTTGTTTCAATTTGACCAACCTTACAATCTCAAATACCCCCTGCGGAGTCACTTGACCCCCGTTTTGAAACATTACCCTAGTTCTCAGCCCCTTGACAAGTCTACACAGTTTTGACACACCTGCATTCAAACGAGGAAATAGAAATTTAGAAACAGCATTTTCTAAGCCAATTTCCATACATAACTGGTCTAATACTAATCGTTAGAAGTTTATTAAAGAATCCTTTGTTGGTCATATCTTAGTAGAAATAAAGAATACGCGCTTGCTATAGTGTACCCAGATAAGATAAGCCTTTTAACAAAACCTTTTTTTATCGTGATCAGATACAAAAAACAAAAAACCCGTTTTTGATCGTGAGTATTCAATGCCATATTTTGCGTATTAAAAATTAATGGATTTTACTAAGATAGTAATCATGCCATGGTGGACGTCCTAATACCGAGGTAAATATATGCAGACATGGAAAAACGTGTCCTAAATTTAAAACGGAGCAGCACAAATCTCCAAGAACATAGTGAGGGAAAATTGTTCACAAATTATGCTATGACAGATAGACACAAATTGGGTGAGACAAAACAACTACAAAATATGTAACTGTAAGTCTTTGCTCTTCGAATATCAAACAGACAATATACTTCATTTTCTCAATGTAACGCACAAACGCGAAACCTGCTGTGCCAATTGCAAGATCCCAATGAACTTCTCTCATCTCAATCTTTATCTAGAGCAACGCTGACAACCTATTTCACGGTATTTTTGCTTTAAGTAGACAACATGCAAATTTTGCCTTATAACACGTATACAAGGTAGATGGTGCCCAAGGGTTCCATTGGTCCGAGACTGATTGTATTAATCACAAACAATTACAACATAGAGACCTTTCATACTTCCATGCATACTACATCAACACTGTATGTTTGTTATTCTATCGAACTAAAGCTCACTACAAACACAAATGTTCAAGCCAGCGGCGCAACCTGCTTTTAATTCATTAAGCAGTGATGATGTGCGTTGCCGGAGTAATGTGAAGAAAACCCGATGGAGTATTTACACTAATAACATCTATCTCGGAGGAGAATTTAAACACTCTTTTTAATGGCTTCCTCTGAATGCCTACAGAAGTCCCGATGACCACCATTTTTTCAGTAATAAATTCGGAAAACGTCAAGGATTAGAGGGTGTGCTTTAAATATAATAACTAGATTTGATGCTCTTCTGGATGTCTCTATGATGAGTCTTGTTGCAACGGTAAAATGTTCTTGAAACACAGGCACACATTGTCATATCCTCATTATAGTTGAAATTGTGTATGGAGACACCTTCAGTTCCTCTATAACTTCATACCCACAAATTGCACAATGCAGACAAAGAATACTTGCATCCCAAGTTGAAAATTACTAAACTGAGTATCTTTGTGACAACATACTTTCTCCGTCTATGTTCCTACACCATGACAACTCCGTACCCACCAATGGTGATCGTTTTGTTGCTACAAAACCCCATCTTTTACTGTAAGTAGTGGTAACGTCTTCTCACGGTTCCATATAAGTCTTACGATACCGTGTGTACCTCTACGACCCCCGAAAACTTATGCAACACACCACAGGGGCTACGCATTCCCGGAGTTGAAACACGTGACCTATCTTAATAAGAAAATAATGTTAATCCCCTGCCCACGTAATCGCCATGAAAATTACATCTTAATCATCTAGAAAGTATATTATGTTTCTCACCTCAAACCAGTTAAGAACAGGACCACAATTCATATTGCTACCCAGAATATCTGTCAGTCGTATCATGTACTGGCCTACCTTGGCAGTGAGATCCTAACACAAAGAAAAGAACAATCAGTATAAGATTACTCCAAGACCACAATATGAACTGTTATTAACTCAAATACTATGACTAGAAGGTGTTGTATGAATACACTGCCTTGTTCTCCTTTCATGTTATTTAAATTCTGGTATTTCCGTATCAATTCAAGACTGTAAATTCCATGACGTCACCGCACAAGGATTCCCTAAACATCTGATGACGCCATGACAGAATCTAGTTCGTCTTATATTGACTTGAACGTTTAATGACGTAGAGCATTTGCCGAATGGAGTTTTTAACAATAAGTTAAGTGGTCATTTAACAGGGTTTGTGGATACAGGAATCCAATTTCTCAACCACTTCTCACAAGATATGCTACCACCATGAACTATTCAGTAGCGCGGAAGGGAAGGGGGCTATACTTATAATGCTGAGTGTAAAAGGGGGTATTATAAAAGTTAGAGACGGCGATATGATGCCTTCTTAAACCATCTGATACAACGTCTCACACTCGCCTACAGACGTAGATTTTCAAACTCTACAAAGTGAAATCTTAATAAGAAATAGACGTGTGTGGAACGTGTCCGATCTCGGAAATGAATGCGCTCCATACAGAGTGGTAGATTTGGCTGAATCAATTTACTAGCACTTAGAGAACCAATTCAACCGTAGTGCAAGCATGGCAGACTTTGATTGATACCGGATTATGCTCTACTTAAAATCTAGTTTGCAATACCTAAACAGCAGAAAGTTTCCTTCTCTGTCGGCACCGCATCTCAGTAACAGTCAAAGGAAACTTAACTCAACTATTTCCACTCGATCGCTACGTGAATGTCACAACCAGTAGACAAACAGACGACCGTTCGTTATGAGTCAAACCACTTAACCATCTTCTGTTAATAAATTCCATCCCAATAATGTTATAGTTATGGATTCGTTAGATAACAATAGTGTCGAAACAAAGGAATTTTAATTGTTATGATCTGGAGCGGATATTCGTAATTTGTCATTGGCATTGCGTGAACGAACAAAAAGAACACGAGGCAGCTTTGCTACATATGACTTTAAAACGTCCAAAATTGAATAAACGACCATTTATTTAAAAAGAATCATAACTACAGGAATACCAAAAAATGCTACACAATGCCTTGACCCATATAAAAATTACAGCGCAAGGAATTACATAAAGTTATTAGTTTCTTTAATTTTTTTCATGTTTCTAAGCCACAAACGCAACATGCTGCGAGCTGCCGTTATACATAAAACGATAATCCCGCATCGAATACCTTCCTATTTTAAAAAATCCTGGCAGTTCTAGGTCATATATTAATCGATGATATTATTTGATATTCTATAAAACCACACACAGTTGAGAAAAGAGCAATTTGGGGTTCATGAGTGTTGTCTACTGGTTACTTTACCCTGAGTACAGATGCATATTGTACAAACACTCAGAACGTTCCACAGGAATTAGTTAATTGTACTACCTAATTGTTGGAAACGGTTAGCGAACGGTTGGTAAACTGACTGCTTTTCATATATTTCATACTTAAGGTTTTAAGATTTGTCTCCTTATTGAACCTTTTTGGATCAACTATAAAACCATTTAGGCGGTAGAAACTCTCGATTTGCCCTTTCAAAAACGTAGTTGAGTAGTTTCGTTTATTCCGTCTTGCACTATTTTTGACTGTTTTGCTCCGTGGAGTAACTTACGAAAAACGTACGTTACACACAACAAAATATTTCACTGTTTCGGGCGGTCTTGTTGTTCTGTCTGAAGAATCTTTTCTCATACATTATATGGCCTCCTCTGATTTAAGATAAAAGTGTATCGACAAACTCGCATATTGGAAATGGCATGTGCGGGGAACCACTTTTTGTCGTTTGCTTGCGTTGTACATGCCAAACGTTATCGTACCTTCCTGACAACCCCCTGAGCCTTTAAGATGGCTGCTTTAAACATTGGAGCAGTTGATAAACAAAACTTAATTCTTTTAATTGAACGTCACGCAATAACTTCACATCAATTTTGGTTGTTTCCTTGTTGTATCAGCCTGTCTTGAAACTGAATACATATTATTATAGGGTAGTTGTTTCAAGAAAAATGGATTGGTGTATAATGAAGGAAACGTTGTGATTCTACTCTTAGGAAAACCACGGATCAACCCCCTCTCGACAACTAGGCTATACCCATGGAAATAATGTGGTGAATTCAACCTCTGAATTATTGCTCTCACAAAGTCGAACGACCTATTGTGACAGATAGGGACGATCTTCTACAATTGCATATACATCAAGTGAAATAGGGGTTGTTAATAAGTAATCCAGTGCCAATTTGCAACAATCAAAACTATTATCTATTGTCTACCAATTACCAACTCCTGGGAAACATCATTGGGATCATGGCATAAAAATATCAAGAACGTAACTGACAACTACTTTCTCGTAAGGAATGCAACACGTTTTCTTTTATATCTTTTGGTCTCTTTGTAATACACATTCTTAGAATTGGTAAAACTCTCAATGCAAAACGTGAGTGTAACTTTTTTAAGAGGTCGTTGAAATACGATTTCTGACGTAAAATCGTGTGTCCTGAACTGCAGTCAAGGAGCTAGCTACATCAGTACGTAACGGCACATATGTACTACAGGTTCCCACGATATTTTACAAATTTTCTTAGGTGTGACGTGTAACTAAAATTATGTACTTATAAGAAGTGTGTTGTAAACGCATCAAGACTATAAAAACGCATTAAAATTACAAAAACGCACGAAGACTATAAAACGCATGATAACTACAAAACGCATTAAGACTATTCAACGCATTTAAAGTATAAAAACGCATGCAGACTATAAAAACGCATTAAAACTACAAAAACGCGTTAAGACGAAATTTACTACAACATCCACAAAATTGCTACATAATGAAAGTCCATCCTCAGCATTCGCAAAGTACTTGTTCGAAGTTTCAAAAGGCGCAGCCTTTAAATAAATACCACCATTCTTGTGGAATTACATGCACAACTGTAAAGCATAATGGTCTTTTCGTCCGAAATCTTAGCATTGGAAAAAATAGCTCATTATATGAAGTAAGCATTAAGTCAAATCTTCTCAGTATCATCTCACTAATTTCTCTAGGGCTGTGCTCATATGATATTATCAACAAAACACCAAATACCCATTACCTCATCATCTACCTCCATCTTGCTGCGCTCCATCAGCAACTCCAATTGACTATACCCTCGGTCATAGACGCACCTGGAATGTACAAAAACTATAGATGCACACGATGCACTTTTATGGTGCCTATCCATGGCGCTACGTATAGCAAATGTTTAGCTCTAAGCGGCCACGTTGTAAGATCAGCTTGGTCTAGACTGTGGCATCCAATATTAATAAGTTGTCAAGAATACAATAATTTGGTTACGAAAATTATAGCTTTACGTTGTCAAAAACAGGCGAGTTTTATCTCAACAAAAGCCAAGTTAGTGAAGAAATCATGTTGTGTGACCGATGCACCTGCTGAATTAGGAAAATGGCTTTAATATTGACTTTTTGCCCTGTTTTTCTTGTAGCATGTCATTATCAGACTACGTCATGCAGTAAACAATACGTATCTAAAATTAAAGAGGAGCCACAACGAATATTATTCCATGAGACTATTTTGCACAGTTCATGACCTTAATACAGTACTTTCTCCGCTCTTGACTGTAGCTTGTGTAATCGATGGTTCTCCCTGTTTCAGCCGACATCAACATTGTAAATACCATCGGGTGGTAGTGTTCAGAAAACTAAATAAAAATGCACTGTGGAAATACCGGCTGTTACTTGATCTCATGTCCAAATTGTTCTTAAATACGAAAGCCGGAGAAGCAATTAGCCGATACATTGATGTTTTGTCACTCTCTAAAAGGCCTATCATGGACACTATATCAGGAGAGTATATCAATGATTTATCTGGTGTTGAGACTGAATTTTACAAAAGGCCCCAAGCACTGGCAATTAAATATTAAACCCTGCACAAAATGAATTCAATCACAAAGGCTTCTTTGGTAGCGAGCGGATTTCCGATCTTAGTTCGTTGGTTCTGTGTTGGTAGAAATTTCGCAAGGGACTCCCTTAACTCTTAACAGTCTTTCCAGATCAACTATACTTGGCAAATGGAGAGAGAATTGCACGGCTGAGAAATGCATTGCGATGACCGCAGTATTTTACCTCCCAGTGTCACGCAAATGCTCTTAAAATAAAAAAAGAGACACTAACTCTAGTTTTATCTTCAAACGGAAAGCTTGTTTTTACATTTAATAGATCACTGTTAATTACTCAGAATAAGAGCTAAGAAAAAGTCAAGTCAAGTATTACACATTGGTATGCCACCTGTTGGTGAACCTTTGAAAGATACTTCCAACATTAATGGTTTGAAATTGATGTTAATGATACCCAATTTCAATACAGCCACATAATTCCAATATTTGTGGCATGTATCATTAAAGTCATTTAGCACAAAACAGTCAATTACGCAGACACAGTCTGCATGCAATAGATTTTGTTGCTTGACATACCCAGTTTACAAACTGCACGTCTTGACAGAAAAGTGGCTCGGTTATACGCATCTAGTAAATATATTTGGCAATTGCCAAAAGATCTGCTTCTAGTATCACTGACATGACGACTAATATCAAAGAAGATGACTCCTTACCATTTTTTAATCATTATGTTTAAACATAGTATAGGTTAACTTACAATGCTCAAACAGTACAATGTTCTCTCAAGATAACCCAAATATTTTCGTTTGTGACAGCATGAAGATTTAAGCTTCTCATTTGATCTTTAATCTTCTTTACCCAATAGTTAACATTTTTACTGACCTGTGTATTTGGCGATCCAATCCCACAATATCTGTGTAAGATCTCTTCACCACCCAGATTTTTCCTCCTGAAGCCACTTCCACCTGCAAAGCGATAAAAACCATAAAGTGTTTGCATATACTGCAAAAATAATCATTCTGGAAATTAAGGATCGCGATCGGACTAAACGACTTGCAGTGGAGTACGTCACTAAGACGCTATATCTCTCGTTGCAGGCTCACAACACGATACCAAAACAGTAATCAAACAAAGTCATTGATATGTCCTCGTTTCAAGTTAGGTAACTCGGCTTGGTAACGCGATAAAAGAATAAGAGACATGTGCAAGAATACCTCGATTGTACTTGATTTCAAACAAAATCAGTAAGAACATTCACCGAAAACTAAAGGGACATCTTTATGCAGTAATATCAATATTACTCTGGGTTCTAATCAGGTATTGAAAAACAGTTCTCAAAAGTTCGTGCCAAATCGTAGGAATACTTTCCCATAAAACAAGTAGGCAGAGTGAAGGGACCATAATTTCTTAAACGCCAAGGAGTTGCTGTTGCCATCCTTTCTTTGTTAAATGTTTTGTCAACCATCGTCATATCGAAGAGAAACCAACTTTGTTGTACGGGCTAAGGGTATCAACAACAGGTGTACATAGGCACACATAGCGTCATTCCAAAGATAAGAGAGAAGGAAACATTATAAGGGATGGAGTGATATAAGCCAACAACCAAACGAGGAAATTGCGCTTACTTCACAAATGATTTGAAGTCTTACTTTTTGATTTTCTACAACATTCCTATGCGTAGCATGACTTTGTTACTGTGTCACCACTCTTTGAATTTTAAGAAATTTTGATATCTTACAGCATCATAGTACGTTTTCTGTTTCAAAGTTTATAACAAATGCCGATTTCATGTCTTCATAGTCAACCAAGTAAGCTGCCATAACATATCTGAACGACCTACTTTACGACTTGCTATTAAAAAATACGACCAAGTAATCGCTTACCAGAAAACTGGAACTATTACTGGTATCGGAATCTGGCGTCTGCTCCTGGCACAACGTGAACTGTAAAAAAAAGTGCCATAATACAATAGAAGAAGATACATTTGTAAGAAAATACTTCCTGTAAAGTACAGACTACACTTGTACTTACCAAGCAGGCCTTCAATATCTTCCAACACCGACTGCCGTTAAACATGATACGAAATAAAATCGAGGAGCCACAGATTTGTTAAGGGAAAAGGCAGGTTCTCTTGCAGCTGGATTGGGTGTCGATAGTTATAAACAAGAAGCAAAAATATACTATTTACGTAGAGATTCATCCTTCCAGAGCTAAGTTCCAAAGTATGTGCAACTAAGTTATCTCCAAATTATGTACGTATATGTATTAGTACGGTGCCTTCACATGAATTTCAAAACTCTACACCAGTATGTGGGGCAAGGTGGTAAGAACTGGCTACTGATAGATAATTACAAATTACAAACTGAAAGATACTTACAATCTTTTATCTATTTCTATTCCTCTATTTAATAGTGTTGATATTCTAGCCATTGCTATGATGTTGCGGCAAAATCACAAGATCAGCTTAATTCTTCCATGGCATTCTAGTGCACACCCCATGCCAGAACTAGTGCATTTATATAGTTCAGTCCCTTTTTCTTTCTTTACGGTAATACTGATAGGTAATCAAGTTATAACTCCGAGAAAATAATTAAATAGGAACAGTTGCAACTGTCTATGAATTATTGGTGGCTCCTTTGTTATCTTCCAGTACCTATTGCTTCTACATAGCTCACAAGAGTGTGCTCAATTATTTCTCATCATGTCCAGACAACACTTGCAGCATTCCCTGTTTGAACCAGCACCTTCTTAATTCCATGCGAGAATAATTAAAATCACAAGCGGTGTCTCAAGATAGTCTGTTTGCAAGTATGGTGCCAGTGAATAGAGTCGATAATTCTGGATTGAGTTGAAATCGATAAGGGTACAATAGATTTGTAGCTGGTACCTAATTACCTTTGTTTAAATTGTAAACCCACGCCAGCAGTAGTTGGCAGTTTAAATAAAATCTCAAAAGGGACACAAAGACTTAAAGGTCCCTCGGAGATAGTGGAGATAAGTGCTACTGTAGAGTGCCGAGTGATTGGTAGGTTTGGTAGCGTGATCGAACAACAACTTCGATTAATCCAAGCAAGTGAGATCATCAAACATAGTTTGGTTGGATGTAACTGTGGGAAGAAGGAAGTACAGCTTTTACGGCTTGCTGTCTTTTAACTTTGTTCTATGTTGAGTCATAATATCGAACATGCTGTACGTGTACAGCTCATGTAACTTGAAGTATCTGTCTCTATGAGGTAATCGGTGTTTGTTTCAATCATAGTTACAAATATGGGTACATTAGTATAAGGGTATATCATCGGCACGTAAGAGATGGGGTTGGCATTTAATAAAATAAATATAATTAATGGGATCAATGTAAGATATATAGTGGTTGAACCGGCGCTGGAATTAATTTATTAGGAAGGGGGTCGCATAATGCTTAATGAAGCGGGTGAATCTTTCAACTGGGGGAGGGTGGTTAGCGTTTAGGAGGCGCTAAAAGCAGAAAATATTAGAAAAGATGTCTTTCGTTACACTCTGAAACGCCTAATTTTGATATTTGAAGCGATTGAAAGATACATGACAAACAGGTTTATGACATAACGGGGGACGCCGCCTCGCCGCCAAGGACCTGGTATTAATTTAAAATATGATACTGGAAAAAAAGCTAAAACTTTTCTAACCTTTACAGGTCCTGAATACTCCACGTTGTTATAATGGAAGTGAGACATCTCTTCCATACGGGGAAATCTGGACTCTGAATTGTGCAATCTGGAGAGATTGAAGAAAAAAAGCGTTATTACTTTGGGACGTAAGCTAAAGAGGTGCAGGTGCCTGCTGAAAAATGCTGTTGCAATTCGGTCACGTCATTGAATCGAACGCGGTAATTAGCCGGAAGAGGGAAGACGATTTAAGGCTTTATTTGGAATTGTCAAACGCTACATAATGCTATTAGATACTTGATAATTAACGTAGAACTTACTCTGTTGCAAACCAACTACTGACTCTATTTAAAGTAAGGGTGTCGGCAGCAGACCAGGGAGACGGTAAGTAAACAAAGACTGACTGCTCTAACCGATCTACAGCAAAAACAATACAATAACCCTTAGAATGTCGAGGCATATTGTTTGATACTACTGTGGAGGCATTACTACGAACGTATTAGCAAACAAATGTTTACATCATGACAACAGTAAACGAAATTGTGACGTATTTGCTAATTCCGTTATGTTTAATCTTCCAATTCCAATCAGTAATAAGTGGATATGTAGTTATGCTCAACAAACAGATTTAAATTCCACATTCAACTACATCATCGCTTAACGGTTAACAGAGTTAACCCAGACGTAAGATATACAATAATCCTATATGTCCTGGAAACGATCTTACACTTTTGGGAATCCCATACTTTTTGGGAAATAATCCCATGCTGCAAGGGAATAATCCATACTGCTTCCCCAACCGATTAGATGAAAACACATTCCGGTGGGCTGGCTGATATTAAAGCACCACTGTCTACCCGAAAAGGCAAATGAGACAGCACAGATATTTTAATATACGTGTTTTCACACTGTGTATATGACCGCTTCGATTCAAATGGCAAACAGTCAATGAGCAAGGCCTTGTAATTGCCAAATATAAAGTGAATCATGTTAAGTTAACGCCAGATATGTTACTAATTGACTAAGTACTTAGGTAATATATGTTGTAGACAAAACAACATTGGGAAGA
>JAAAKM020000332.1:14727-26664 GCA_010016025.2 Alatinidae sp. Z8VKAUB7J3 | reverse complement strand
ATTCCTAGTTAAACACGGAATTTGGCTAATTCTGCCTGACGATACCCCCGTCTGCGATTTCATGCGCCATTTTGTTTACCTGAATCAGATAAGTCAAGGCATTTGGTATGTTGATCTTTATAAACTTGGTGATTTTAACGGTACTAAACATACTAACATTAGAATATATTTCTAGTTGAACCTGAAAGTCGGTGAATTCTTTCTGACTATACCCCCGTCTACGTTTTCATGCGCCATTTTGTTTGCCCAAATTGGATACGTTTAGGCATTTAGTATTTTAATCTACATAAAATTGCGATTCTAACGGTACTAAACATGCTAACATCAGAATTAATTCCCAGTTTACCCTAAAATCAGGTTAATTCTCCCTGACTAAAGGACGTTACTTTGGCATGAGTTTGTTTTTCCTTGGTTAATTGCAAAAGCTTTGGTTTTTCTAGTAACAATGACATCTTTGGTCTAGCCCTTAGAGCATTAGTTTCGGGAAGCGACTTGAAGTTTTAGTTGTGCCTCTGAACAGATAATGAGTGCACTGTGCAGCAAAGTTTTAATTAGAAACATCAGGGTGCTTCGAGACACAAAAATCTATTGACAAGAAAATGAGGGTCATCAATGACATCTTTCACAGCCAGAACATTAAGGAACGTTACGTTGTCTGGTGTCCTTTCAATGTTAAAATTCTAAGCTTGCTGAAAACGATTTTGAACACTACTAGGATTAACACGTTTATTTTTGTTTTCTTTGCAAGAATATCAGCAGTTCCACTTGATAGCATTTAACCTTCGACTGTAGTACTAGGGCCTAAGTGATAGAAAGTTTTGGATATATGTAAACATTCATCGACTCACATCTTAATCAGTTGTGCTGGGATTTTGTTGAAGCCAGCTGCTTTCCCATTCTTTAGCTTCTTCTCAGCCCTTTCCATTTCACTTTGCATGATGTCAGATTCATAAGAATCATCCATTACAGAACCTTCTCCAGTCGGGGTGGACTGCAAGGTATTGAATGTTAATAGAATAGTTATATAATTCCACGATGTTTTCAGGGTTTCTCTTTTTGCAAGGTGTCTTCCTTGAGCATCTACGATGACTAATAGGTCTTACAGTTTTTTCCAGGTTAGTTGTTTTACCACATCCTATGCCTTATTGGTGATGTTGTTCTCAATAATTTCTTTCTTTACATTTTGCTTTTTGTGGCCTCTCTAGTTACTGCCTGCCCTTCATTGTCTGTTTCTCTGTGCTTCCGTTTTGAGACATAATTCTTGTATTTCATAGCTTTCACCTTCCTTTGTTCATCAGATCTTTCTGGAATTCTGCAGTCATCTAGAGCTGCTTCCGTAACTTTAGGTATCATGTTTTGGAAACAAGTGTCTGTTTACCCCATAATTCATAGAGTGGCCTTGTCTTTGCACCTTTGCGCTGGTAACTTTAATGCCTGCTAAACAACACTTACCAGCTATCTAAAACGTAAAACGTGATCTTACATGGTGACATTAGTAGATAGATACTGAATAAAGTGGTTATCAAAACGATTTTTAAGTTCTGAATAAGAGATTCATTTATTTAAACATCTCTTTTGAATCGCGGGTAGTGACACGATGGCACCTGTAGATCTACCAAGGATACCAGGATGGACCCGTGACAGATGGATTGTTCCTTTTTCTATACTCTGTAGTGCCAAATAAACGGGGGGGGTCTAAATAAACGTTGGGTTATCATTACGGTCTAAAGTTAATAAACGGGGGCGTCCAAGTAAACGGGGAGGTCTGACCTCCGGTCTCAATTTTGTGAAAGTTCTAAAAAAGGATAACACATGAGGACAAAAATCTTTCTAGTTGACTAATTAGCAACAGTTTCAGGGTCAAATGGGAAGTTATTAAAGTGTTTTCAGATATCATTTACATTTTGAGTACTGGGGAAATTCCTTAAAGTTAGTAAACGGGGGTGGTTTGTAATAAGGAGCGAGGGGCTTACAAATTTCAAAAAATTAATAAGCGGGGGGTACGATTATTTGGCACTCGAGTAGGCACGCAGCCAAGGGGGGCGCGGGGGCTGTACCCGCCCAATAAGTAAAACTTGCACACGTTCCCCCCTCCCCCCCCCAAAAAAATCCTTACGGGCATTTAAAAGACGGTTCCCTTGTGTATTTCAATTCACTTCTGCAATGAGATAAGAATGACGAGAAGTCTAAGTCGCTCAAATGCAATTTTGAGCCTTCTAGGGACAGTAAAAATTCAAAATTTTCCATGCCAATAAACCATGGTGGGCTGGCTTGGAAGGTAGGAGGGAAGGGAAGAGGTTTTCATTTAAATTTGCCCCCAAACAAAATTCGACTGGCTGCATGGCTGCACTCGAGAGTAGATAAATGGTTTTGTCAATAGTGGTAAAATCAACAAGGTAGAGGGGGCGTCGACTCTGAAAACATTTAGTAGAGGCCAAAGAAACTCACTTCCAATAAAAAAATATTTGTGAAAGTGCCTATATACTATTAATTGAGTTTTAGCTTAAAGCTTATTATTACGGTCTTTAAGGTATCCCAAACGCATGCGTGTTTCGTAAACCAGCAGAAAAAGGTATTTAGGGTATTGGTCAGTTTGTGTTGTCTAAATCATCGCTTACAATTGGATTTGGTGATTGATATGATACTGTGTGAGTCAACATTGACTCTTTTTGTATTAATTTTTTTTATAAGAAACTATAGAACAACCCCCCTACCAAACTATTCTTCAAAATTCCGTAATCTTAGTACTCAAACTTTGTTAAGACTTCTTTCCCCCAATTTACAATATGGCGAGGCTCGGGAAGGAAAAACAAGCCTGCACATTATAGCAGTGCCACAGAGAGTTATAATATCAAAATATTGACAATTTAACAAAGATCTTGTGATAAATCAATGTTTTCTTGAAGGGAAATGTTGCTTTGATTGGTGGGAGGTAATAGGTAAAAGAAAATTCAAATCTGTGAAACTAGCTGTGATATGAAAGCTTTATGATTAAAACATTGTATTACCCTGAAAACAATTGAAAAATCGTTCATTGCACACACTTTTTCTGTGTGAAAACAATGAAATACTGGACTCTCTTAACTTTTTGAGGACTTGAGTACTTCTTTCTTATAAACGACCTTCTTATGTAAAAATTGTGACGCGTTTTCACGTATTTATGACGTTCTGATGAGAAGTCCAAGTTGTATGCCGTTACCCCATTGCCTGCAAACACATCCCTATACCACAACAGGACAATAGTATAATCTACTAGTACGTCTTCGTGTAAGTAAGGTAGTGTAAAAAAAAATACAGAATCGCTCATTTTTTACATTTAAACCAGTTAATCATTCTCTATGCCCGCGTTTATATTAAATACAATTGGAAAAAGTAAAGCGACGCATCGCAATTAGCTAGCGCAAATAAAACAGTATTCTGCATTAATGGAAATACTAATTTAACAAGGTCTAGAGACGTAGGCTAATGCTTTAGAAAATACGTACTGAAGGCTGAATAGAATGTACCTTAAGATAGTGTAATACTAAAATGTAAATTAGAAAGTTTTTCCACCACGGCTTTATACAATACCTCAAACTTAAAATTCACGAACCTAAATAAGAAGTATGATAACATCGCACTGATAGTGCTGCTTAGAGATACCAAGACAAGATCCCCTCCATCTGGTGCAAGAACCATGTTTCACTGGCTTCCAAACGCTTGATAACTGCAATTTCAATGTCCATGTCTTTGCTCTATAAAGAAATACGCTTTATTTTAAAGTTTTTATAATATTTTATCTTTTTGGTCAAAAGTTTATCAGCAGCAGTCTGTTTCTATCAAAAGCTTCCTTTTTCATGGCCATTTTTGCTCTTATCTCGCCTTTGAGTGAGCAAACATTTTAAAGAATACTTTCCAATGATCAAAACCGGCTAATCATTTTTTCTTTTATCACGTACTCTTAGTCGATGATTCCAAAATTCTTCTAAATTCTCCCTAAATTCTCCAGCATTCTTTCTTTGTATGATAGTGCCTCAATGAACTGCAAAAGTTCCTAGACCTCTTCTCTATAATGTGGTGTATTAGGACACGAGGACTAGTAAGTTTTTCAAGTAAGTCAAAATGAATACCCCGACTTAAGCAACCTTTCGCTTCATTGCTGGACCTCTTTAGGGTGTGCAATTTGACTGCCACACCTGTGATGATAAAATCGTACATCAGATTTTATAATTTCTGTTTCGTGATACCCATCTTCGGCACGTTCGAGAGATTTCACTCCAAACTATCAAACAAAAACCTGCAGGAATACAAGTTATTACAGTCAAGCGAGACTTACATTTTTAGTGGCACAACAGGCAAGAAGCGACCATTCAGGAACAGAAAAAGGTTTAGATTCTCAAACAATAATCTGGCTCCACTAAGGTAATACTAAGTACGCGTCACAGGTAAAAAGGGCAGGAACTGGCTATAATCAGTACAGTCGTGTTTACTTCCCTTGTATTCATTCAGAAATACAAACGCTTGGAGATCGCTCCTGTTGCATGCATTCCATAATTTGTTTAACAATATTCTGCAGGTATATGTCAATCCTGCCATCCAAACAGAGCTTAAACAAAATTACTTAAAATTCTGTTTGGTCACGCAACCTTTGGGACCTTGTCACGCAATGCAGCAATTTGGTGACGCTGGTGTTAGTAGTACCTCTTATGACTCATAATAAGTTTTCAAATGCTCTAGATAAATGATTGTGGATGTTGCTGGTTATTTCAATAAGGAGTTAAAGATAAAGGTATAAATTATCAAATAAATTACATATTTAGGAACAAACAAGCTTGGAAACTAAAGATAAAATCTGACTCATTGCAGCCATTAACGATTACAAGGGTTGCTCCTTGTTGACTGTTTTCTGGCCAAATGATGTTTCGATAACAAGCCAGGCCGCTTTTAGCACTATCTGGAGCCGTTTGAATGTTAAGACTCTTAAAACCAGATTTGGTTGAGCAATGGCCTTTTATTATTTATCTTCTGTTGGGCAAAGTAGACGCCGCTTTATAAGGCGTTAAACAAACCGCGTGGCTCACATTTTCTGATTCTCGTAGAGTGCTTAAGTGTGACGTCATAACTTGATAAATATCAGAAATTTGAAATTATTTTTAAGTCTTTGCATTCTTCTTATTGTCATATATAGGCTATCCAAATTTTAGAACGATATCTTGAGCGATTGTCGAGATCCGCCCTTTCAAAGTACAAACCATGTCTACCAAAACCTAGTTATTTGAAACTAGTTTATAATCATCTGAACTGAGCAAAATTAACAGTGTTTCCGGAAAGACTTTCGCAAACTCAAACAGCTGTTACTCGCAGTTGGTATGAGATTTGAAGGTGATATTTTGCATACGGACATTTGGTGGCAGGGGTAAAAATGCTTTGTACTCGTACTTAGGATTTCTCGAAAAAGACTTTTTATGACGTCATCATTTTAGTACTCTTGTGTGCCGCACTGCCTATCCAAGTTTATGGTACACCAGTTTACTGTTTTTAAAAAGCTGTAGAGTATGTGTTGGCTAAAGAATGTGGACTGGCCGGAAATATAACATCGCAAGACATACTTAGAAAGTACTTTTGCGATGTTTGCAGGACCTTTTGGCCATTAATGGAAAGTATGCCTCTAAATAAGAAAAGCAATAATGTGCAAAAATATTCCCTGCTGATGCTGCTAAATCTTATTTCAAGAAAATCGTTTCCTTCCCTACTTTCATATTTTTCGTTTCCCAATTATAGATTGTTGTGTGAAGCTTGCGCCCAAAATGCTGATGCCGCAAGAGGTTCATGTGTATTTCGGGTGATTCGATGACGCTGGTTAAGAAACACGAACAAAATGTAATAATTCGACAAGAATAAGAAGAACTCGTAGAAATTTAAGAGTTTTACTTTTTGCATCCTTATACTATCGCTAAACTTTTTTCCTGAAAAATGTAAATAATTTTGTCAATCTGCAAACGGTTTCCCTTAGGCGAAATTTGTTAGCACTCTTCTTAGGCGTAAGGACATAATTATGTTGCGCTCTCGACTCAAAACTCACGATGTTTACAACTCTCATTCCAGAAATTCATTGATTTCTAAAACTATCTAACTCCAGCCCCATTAACAATCCCTATGGGCCGTCCCCTGAAGAACATATCATTCTTCCTAGTTGCTTAAAGCCAGCAGCGGCGGATAGAAGTTGCTAAGAGGGCTTTAGCCCTCGAAATACTTTTGTAAACAATGAATTTGTACAATGTGATTTATAAACGCCGTGAGGTGTAAGTAGAAAGTGCAGTGATACACAAGAACCAAGGAGAGGACCACTGACATAATATCTCGGTTTGGAAAATGAGAAGCTACACTTTAGGCCCCTAAACATTGTAGTTCCTCCAATTAAAGATTACTTCCGCGGCCCCTGAGTCTTTTCCGTCTCTCCTACGTAATTTATTTCCTAAGCGAGTAGCGTACTGTAGGCCTATTGGGTTAGAAAGTTGAGTTGCAAAATTTCATGATTTAAAACGGTACTCATGTTATTTGGTTGGGTTTTTTTATCATTTGTTCAAGTTAGTCAGTTTTAAATAATAGAGAGCACGTTGACGATACGACACGTTGGAATAAAGTTTTACTTCTCTGTTCGGGAGATCGACGAAGTGTCACGGTCGACCTCGAGTATCTTCAGTGAATGTAGGAGTATCACTTTTTAAATTTACTAAACAGTTCAAGCTTGAAATTGTCAATTTGCTTACTACACCAAAACTTTCGTTCTAGAGTCCCTTTAAGAATTCCCTTCTTCACTTCTTCAGGTTTAGTTGCTTTTAAACCAGTTGCTAAAACTTGTGTATCTACTGTTTGTAAAGAAAGCTGCAGATATTCGTAAGTTATGGTACTTGCAGATTCGAACTATGGCGAAAGACTTAACAGAAAATCGAACGCACAAAGCCGAATCGAATGTGATAAAGGCATGGCATGATTCGAAAGCGATGTTCTATCAAGCAATTGTTTATGTTTACTTGTATGATCCCATGTCCTTCGCCTAGCTCACTCTTCTTATCACTTGCATAAAAGTGTTTCTCGGAATATATGTGACGTTCAAAGTACCATTCTCACACAAAATGATACATTAACAATGTACACATAGCAAAAATTATAATAGAAAGTACACTTCACTCAAATTTCACATAGGAATGCTCGGAACTCACCCACGACTCAAACTTTACCAACAGTTCCACAATTTCCTTGCTCGAGCTGTCTTAAGACATCGTTAACCGTAAGGACAAGATTTTAGGGCAAACAAATGACAGATTTGTTCAACATCACGTAGTAGATTGATGATTTCCCTGGGAGATTCGATGCCGTTATTGGTCCAGTGGGACGGAAACGAAAGTGCGAAAGACAAGAAACAATTTGCATCACTAAAGCTATCATGAGATATGTGGAACATCTAAAAAATTAGAATGTAGGCCTACTATTTATTCACGCAAATGATGCAAAATACGTCATCAAGCACTTTTTCAGGGGACAAAAACAAGTACTGGAGTTTCTTAATTTTTTAAAGGTCTGGCTACTCCTTTTTATGAACGAAATGCTAACGAAGGAAATAAGTGTAACACAGTACTTGGCACAGTTAAGCAAATTAAGCTTTCATATTTATCTGCCTTAATTAGATTTCAGTGAGCATCTTAATCTGTAGGATTCTATAACTTCTGTAACTTCCACTGTAAATAATTTATAAAATATATGTTCAGAGGGTGGAAAATTTTACCGGTTTGTGACTAAAATACTGAAAAAATGATTACCGGTTGATTTTGACTTTGGTCTTATTGTCAAATTTGAAAAATGATGTACAATCAAAGCTATAACAAATATGAAATGACTGGCATTGCCTGCTTTCACACAAAAATAAAAACATTGACAATCTGGATTCAAAGTCAAAGTAGAATGCTTGCGACCAAACCGTATCGTTCATAATACTGGTTGATACGAAAAAGATATTGATAGCTGTGAAATCTGCGGAATCTGCCTGCCTTTCGTATCAGTTTTGCCTAAAAACACCCTGGGTTTAAACGGGCAGTGAGTCAATACATTCGCAAGTCTGCAATGGACAACATTCGAAATGACAACAAAGAAATAAAAAATATGTCGCTACCGGGACTCGAACCCGTGACAAGCGACCTGTGTGTACTCTAGCAACAGGTTTGATTACTTGACTTTTCCTGTGCTAAACCTAAGGCAATTTTTACAAGCAGCTAACGCAGGTTCTGGGACTCCATAGCGGTCATCTTTTATGGATAAAATCCATCGCAACAACTGCATCACTTTGACTGAATTAAATGAAAACCGTGACCGTGTATATATAGCCCTTTGTGGCTTCGACTTTGGACGATCGAGGACGGGAGGCAGGTAAACTACTGTACCCACTTGGTCAAGAGAATCTGCTAATATCAAACATTTTTTCCTAGATGATTGTTTACTACGTAGAAATTATTGAAAATCATAAATTTACATATAATCCTCGGTGAGCCTTTATCTTATCTTATCGAAATTTTAGGTGAGTGAACAGCTTTAGATTAATCCTCAGTTCCTTAGGTGTATAATTGTTTACGACTTACAAAACTTTTTTTCTGCTTGAACGTGTCATAACAGCAAAAAGTTTCTTACAGAATGCAAAACATGCCTAGGAGAATTGAAAACTTACTCTCTACAATTGCAAGCAAATGATATATTCATTTAATGACATCGCTTGGGTTCCCAGAGTAGTTAATTTAGTAAAAATTATTTTCTATCTATAAAAGCAATAATAAATATTATTATTTTTATCCTTTTTCGTGATACGGGTTATTTGAAGTGAAAATGCGAATTTACATTAAGCGTGCTGTCAATTCAATTTGGCTAAAATCAACTATCTTCTGACTTTATTTTTCACTGTGCAAGTTAAAGCTATTTCTCATAGTACAATGAATAACATCAATGTAACGACTTTCAAATATTGAGTTAGGTTTAAGTTGGAAATCTTATGATGAAGGAACACTTACTGGAGTATGATTGTAATACTCTTTGATACAGTAATAGAGGTCTTTGCACAGAATTGCAAAACATGCAGTCTAATGACAAACTGAACGATATCCTGAAATTTGATTATTGAGGAAAATCAAGACAAATAGTAGGAATGGTAAAGAAGCAGAGAATTAGCAATATTTGGACGAATTTTGAGATGACTAAAATTGGTTACAAGGACTCAAATCAAATAGACGTTAACGTCACGGGTTATACATTGCCGTGTTAAAGACAGAAAGCCGCAGTACCAATTGAACAGGGTTTTCCATGTAAGCTCCTTTTGCCCTTGCATAGGGGAGAAAGTCGCCAATTGGTTTTAGGTGTCCCTATGTTGAAGTAGCTATAAACTCGAGGAAAGTAAAAGATCAATCGAGAAAAGATTATTTGGAGAGGGGCAATTATGACTGTTGTAGGCTTAGCATTGGTGCATCGCAACACGAACTTCTTAAATACACATTTTTTTTTGTAAGAACAAATTTAGTAAGAACATTGAGGCTCAGATTGTCAAAACATTAAGAACAATTTAAGAACAACACCAGGCTGGATGAAAACTCATAAAAACATAATTTGTTGCACAGTGGTTTACAACAAAATTGCTTCACCACTATCAATGTCTTCGACCCTTATGTAGTCAAATGAACCGTCGCTGAATGAAATGTCGTACTCTCCGAGGTTGTTGTTACAGTACATGATTTCCCCCTCAAGCCATCCATTTTCATGCAGACCCCCAACTCATTTGCCTAGAAGAGTCAGCTGTCCTAAGAACAAAAAAAGAACAAATGAGCCTGCTTGCAAATGAAAAAATAAGAACACTGAGTCTCAGCCCAAATTATCTGGTTCTTACTACAAAAAAAGGTGTTTAGTTTAGAAGTCGGGGATAAAAATATAATAGTACACGAAACAATACCCTGCTGGCAACTTTCACTACGTTTTTTACCTTTACGTGACTAAATTGAAACAATCAGAAATTTCAGCAATTAACTCATCACCTGTCCCACTGTTGCACAATACTGAAACCAGTATGAAGTGTTACTTGTTACATGTAAGTTATTCAATGTGTTAAGATCGATACAAGTAAACTTAATTGCGGAGAAATTCGCAGAAATGAAACCAATTACATCCAAATCTCAATTCTACGGCGGAAATGAAAGATAAAAGGAGAATACCTTACTTGATGTGTTACCAGTTAGGGTAGGCAGGGATGTTCGTTCTGTTTGAAATTTTAGCTCGATGTTTCTTAAAGATTTCATAATTTTTGTTCAGAAATTTCCAAAATAGGGACTTTGTTAGCCCTTGTGGACGAAGAGAAGTGCTCAAAAATGTTTTATCCCATGATAACCGTGTCAAAAACAGTTTTGGGACCAACAAAGTGGACATTTTATAAAGATCACATAATTTAATAATGGTTTGCCTCGGAGACTTAATACTTACCTGGCCTAGCGGGAAAGTGAAAGAAACACGAGAAAGATAAGAGGCGGTTGGAATCATGAAATCTATTCTATTCCTATAAGCCTACATTCATGAGAGTATAGGAAAATCCATTATAACACCCTTGTCAGGTCACGAAAATCAAGTACGTTCTTAAAGTTTTGAACACCATGGTAACGTTTTCTTCTTAATTTGATTGGGCTCATTGAATGTCGCAGTCCCAACGGGATTGCCGGATACGTTTGAGAAGAAATTAAATGATTGTCAAACCCAGTTGCAAGCAAATGCAAGCTGCTATAATTCTCTACAATCTGAGACCGTGCATGTTTTCTGTTTAAGGGCCAGTTAGGGAACTGTGGTGCCCATTCGAGTGGCCATATCTACTCTGCTCTCCTTACTCTGTTGGTTGTACTTATAGGCATTTACTATCTAGTATCAATGAACATAGCGTGGAAGCAACACAACCAGCACGAAAGCATTTCATTGAATCTCTTCTATGTCAACCAATCTAAGAGAACCATTTGGTGGTGGAGACGCTGGAGGTCGTAATTAACAGCGGCATCAAATTTTGAATCAATACCAGAGGAGTTCATACAGATTTAAAAAGCGAAATTTGATGAATTTTTTTTCTGGTGTTGTGGTAAACTTTCAACCAATTCATTTGTTGCTTCTGTATATATTTTTTTATAATCACCAATGAAAATATCTGATGAGGTTTGGGAAGAACGAAATCAATCAAAACAAATCGGAAAAGCAACTCATAACAGCTTTGTACAGTTTGTCTTGAAAGATTGTTCGAGTAAAAACGGCTTTTTTCAGCCCCAACCATCCATCTGTAACGCACCTTAACGGATAGCTTAACCCCACCCATCGCCGTTACGTAACAGTCTGAAAAACACACCTCGTAGTTCGAAGAGGAGACCGGACCTGTCATGAACCTTGTCATGAACGTTATAATGAAGCCTTGCCCCTACCTAAATGAAGAATATGGAAAATGAACTTGTCGAGGTTTTTTTCATTCATGATTACTTCATAAAAATATCTCTCGCAGTCTCCATTCAAACATATTACAATAAACATAAATGTAACGAGCGCTGATATTCGATGGAGTACATTCGAAAATTGAATAGAGAATGTGTAAACATTCGATTAATATGTAGGTAACTTCAGTGAATCTCTCAGAGGATCTTAGATTTTAAATTGATAATAATTAACACAAGGAGATATTGAGATAAAATATCTTCCAGGGCGTTACGTAAATTGTTGCGTCAGACCTCGCCCACCAATACTGAAATAGGGTAGCGGTGCGTAGAAAAATCAGCTACCCCACCTACCCATATCACCATTACGTTATTATTGAATGGCCTCTTTCTACTAATTTCAATGGAATTCAAGATTTCTTCTTATTCCGCAAACCCATTTCTATACCCAAGTGCAACTTTCAATTTTTTT
>JAAAKM020000331.1:0-26674 GCA_010016025.2 Alatinidae sp. Z8VKAUB7J3 | reverse complement strand
TCATTCCAATCAATGCTCCCTCATCAGTTTAGTTCATGCCAATCGATGCACTCTCATTAGCGTAGTTCATTCCAATCAATGCTCCCTCAGCAGTTTAGTTCATGCCAATCGATCCACTCTCATAAACCTAGTTCATTCCAATCAATGCCCCCACATCAGTTTAGTTCATGCAAATAAAGATTCCACAAAGACGAGAAGTTTATTAACTACCCAGTGGGCGAACACGTAGAAAGTATAAAACGTCTACCTCAGTTGAAATTTAAACAAAAGCCAACGGTTACTGGTTAGAAATTTATAAACACTTTTTCTCCTTGGACGCCAGTTTAGTTTGAAATTCGTAAAAAGAAATTCTCCGACTAGTTCTCTGGCAGCAGTAAAGTTTAAATTTATAATCAGAAATGTGTAGATCACTCTCATTTTTCGTTGTCATGGAAATAAGCTTGCACGTGGGATTATTTTTCTACGTCGCTTGGCTTGCTTGAAAAAGGACTTAGTAAGGGCAGAGTGACGGAAGGATCTAAACCGATACTCCACGATTATCAAGCTATTATTAAAAAGAACCGGTCAAAAGTTATTTGATTCAGTGAAGCGTTAATCCACACATGAGATAAGCCACTACTATGGTCTTCTTACTATCTGAAGTTTCGGCCAAAAATTTTCATTTTCTTATAATTATATCAAAAAACCAGAAGCTCCACAACGTATCTATATTTACGGAAGTTTTACCCAAATGAACATTTTGTGATCTGATGACATTACATACACTTAAAAAGAGATCACGATTTTGTGCACTATCTTTTATACTCCACGTTTAAGATCATCATGGGCTGTAACATGTCTAATATTTATGGGTAAATGGACAAAGATAATGTTCACTGAACCTCGTTGATGTGATAAAAAGTTTGCATCTTAATAGTTCTCATTAAAAAGCTGGGGTAAAAATTGACAGACACACCCTCTCCTCCCTAATCGACCCTTGTGGACGGGACATAAACACTCTAAGCTATGCATAGACAGTTGCTTAGAAAAAACCAGACGGCTATTGTTGGCGAATAAACCAATCCTGACAATGTCTGGAATTGGGGATAGACAGTAGTTCCTAGACACTTTGCCATTTCACTCTCTCCTTACATTTTGTAATTGGCATTTCCTTCCCCACAAACCGGAATATAGCCAAGACTTTAACAACAGCAATGCCAAAAAGCAATTATTTCCAACAGTTGCGTTAACAAACCGTAACTTGATTGTCCTTTGCTGACAAGTTCAATGTTGTACCTGTCTGTTACCTCATTCTTGATGATAACTCTTCCAAAACTTTAAAATAAAAGCTAGACAGCTATAGATCAAAACGTAATTCGAAGGCACATCCTCCAGACAACCAGCTGTACGACTGATATTGTCTTTCCTTATAAGCGTGTTGTGAATCCTTATTTTTCAAGGCACATAATCATCTCGTAAACTACTAACAGACGTCAGGAATTTTTGCTGTTCGTGTTTATGAAGGCGGGACGAGGCTAAAGCATTTCTTTATAAATATATTTACGTTGGAAGTACGTCTGTGGCAGTGAATTTGACAAATGAGGCATGGTAAGATGGGGAGTGTACAGGTGGTGCAGTTTGCAAAGACACTCTCATAAAGACAAGTATATCCTGACCTACCTTTAGTGCTCGGCCTAGCGCTGAGTTTAAACAAAGTTATAAATCTTAAAACTGTTGCTTCCATATCTAAAAGGTCAGAACCTTCCAAACCGCCAGTAATCCATTACCTTATACAATGACAATTGTGCTAAACAACATCCATGCTTAAGAACGGCGTTCGTTTTAATGATGATGATAACATTAAAATGAAGATGGTGATGATCATCATCATGATCGTTATCATCATTATCGCGATGATCTTGATGATTATGATGGTGCTGATGGGGAGGAGGACGATAGTAATAGTTAGGATGGTGGCGATTATGTGCTGATCGTGGCTATAGTGATGATGGCGATGACGACTGTAATAACAACGATTGTATTGGTGACAATCATTATGGCAGTGATGAAAACAATGATGCAATGATTATGGCGATGATGGTTACTAGGGAGAAGAAAAAAGAAAAAGATTGTGAGGAAGATGGAGACGATTATGACGACGACGAAGATGAGCACGATGAAGAAAAAGAGGAAGAAGAAGAAGAAGAAGAAGAAGAAGAAGAAGAGGCAGAATGACAGAAAATGGTTATGTTGATTATGATGATGTTAATAATGGCGATGATGATAATGATGATGATGATGAGGGTGATGACGATGATGACGATGATTATGAGGATGATGATGACGAGGGTAATGACGATGGTAGTGGTGCTGGTGATAACGGTGGTGGCACTGGCGAGTGACGGCAAAGGTGATGATTGTTTATTACTAGGATTATTATGATAATAATAGCCTCTCGAAGTAGTTCCCCGGCCCAGCAACACCATTTACGCTTATTTGGGATTAAAAAGGTCTTCAATATGATTTAGCCTAACAAAGAAGCCAAATTATTGAAAGAGAAGATTAACGTTAGTCATCTGAGGTTGACGAGTGACCCTTCCAAAATTTACGCTTCCTTTTACAATGGTTTGTAAACCATAAACAAGTATACTGAGTTTGAGACCAGCTTTAAGAATTTAACAGTCATCTTGACCTTAGGTTAAAAGAGCGACATCTAACATGGGGCTCACTTAAGACTCTGGTAGCTTTGAAAAGAACACTAGAAAAATAAAATGTCTATCACCATCGGGGGTCGAACCCGTGACCCATGCTATCGCGGCGCGTGCTCTACCAACTGAGCAAGGTGACTCCTACGTTACCACACTCTATTTCTCTAGTCGCCATATTAACTCCCAATCATCCACCGGTAGACATCTACATCCAGCTTCCTCGCAATTGGAGACCTCTCTGCCACATGTGCCTTGAGCAAGGAACGGCTGCCATCGGCCCCGTCAACCTTTTAAAAGCCCATTGATAGCTAGAAAGTATAATCGAGAAGAGAGTATTGGAAATGTCAGTTTTGAAAAGAACACTAGAGAAATACTAGAGAAGCAGAAAATATGTCAATTTGAGATACTTTCTATTTCTCTAGTGTTCTTTTCAAAACTGGCATTTTGAATCCTCTCTACTAGATTATACTGTGCGTAGTCGTTGATAGCATTCTACTTTCGATTTCAATTCTCTATCAGCAACTTCAAACGACATAATCATGTCTTATAATTTATTGATTTAAAGTTCTGTACCTCTTTACGCTTACTTTGTTCTTCGTTATAAAGTTAAACGTTATAAAAATTGAAATACAAACTCTTATAAACCGTTTTAACTTCAAAGACCAAAACTTTGTGGTGGAGTTATTCAGGTAGAGGATTAGGCCTACAATTTTTACGAGCACACCAAAAATGTTTAAAACATCTTTACAACAACATAAACACCACAATTTCAATAGATCGGCACAAATAAAAGCACACTTTACATCACTTTGCAAAAATTCTGGGTCTATCCTTTCGTTTGAAGTAGAGTCCTTTAGTTTGTTTGGCTAAACCTGCTCGTTTTTTTAAGATTTTCTGATCTCAATTTGAGAATTTGAACTCTTGAACTTCTTAACTGAGGGTAAATTAAGGTGCGAGTGAGTTAAGTACCAATATCCACCTATGTATCTTATGAAAATTTTACATGTTTCCTTACAATTATAAAAAATAAATTCGATATGGTAAAACCATTTATGACGACTACACTTACGTTGCAAAAGAGAATTTAAAAAGCAGTGTTTGCTGTACATCAATAAAAGCTGTATAAAGAACTTGCAGACTTCTACTTTGGATAGAGGCTGGGTCCATGGAAATGTGACTATCACAGAGTGAAAGTGTGTACTTTTCCACGGCCAAGCGGGACAAAATTCGAGATTTCACGGAAACAATTTTACCTTATGTATGTTTGATCGTACTATTTTACTCTATAAATGGTAGTTATTGTTCCTTGGTAATGCATTTGATTGCAGAACTAACTATCCTTAAACCTATTCTAGACAAATATCACCATTCAAAGATTTTGCCTGTGAGCTTTATAAATTGCTTGCTGAAATCGTTTCAATTTATGGCAATTTGAACCTGACATATAAATGTTGGGAACCTGAAAACTTGTTGTTCATTAATAAGCAGTTCAAAGGTATTTAAAACAAACGCAATGTCTCTTCAAGTAAGACTGCAATAAAATGAATATTGTCTAGAATGGTAGGGTATAAAATAAATGCCATATACCATTTACCAATTTACCATCTAATATTGCCAAATCTAATTTATTTACTTCTGTGGTGATATTAATCAGAGTTTAGCAGGGTACGGACGGATAATAATTTTGTTAAATGTACAATCATTACTCAACGTTATAAGCAAACTAATCACATTTACTGCATCTGTTAAAGATGAGTTTAAGTTATGTACACGTAGAGGTATTTTAAGTATGTTCCCATCTTCTCAAATAATAAGCATGCTCTACATAAGACCTCACCAAACTTTGTAACTAGGGCCCTTGCATGACCGTGGCTTTTCTTCTTCCATATTTACGTTCATTGTGTGAAACATCTACAGAGCAGTGGCCAAACACATCAGTCAATATGTAACAAAACTACTGCTGCAACTCCTAACCAGTGCCTAGCCATCTCTGTCGGGCATGAGCATATTTTAGGGCATGCTTCATAAATTTAAGGCGTACAGGCCAGCCTGTTCACCAATTAACGTAATTTTTGTTTAACCCCTTCTTGAAAATCGGTGAACCTTTTCAAGTTTGGTGTGGCATTTGTCATTATATCTTTGCATTTTAGAATCATTTTAAAATCATGTTGAAGGCGCTAACGTGAAGGCACAAGACATGAACAGATATTTGAAAAGATATATGGAGCAGGGTATTCAACAAGTCTGAGAAATGCTCTTACACATTTCAAAACTCTAGGACAGACGACCATGGACTAGGGGATGCTATTTTACCTTGAAGTCCACTTCTAGAGGATGCTAAGCATACCAAGCATCCCCCGGCTACGGTACTGCTCCTAACGTCAATACAATTGTCCGGTGGGTAGGCCTAAACACATTAAACTTACAGAAAGCAGTGTACGAGAAGCGTTATTAACCAGCAACGTTGGTGTTAACACGTAGACAATAAGTTCTCCTCTGTTACAGTCTACCCGCCTGCATACTATTTCTCAGATCGAAAGCGTTATTACGTTATTAATTGCGCACTGAATTCAGAGGCATGGGGGCTAGTCTTATTGTTTTGGCGCCAAGCTCGTTAGATTTGGGAATGAGATCTCCTGTTCACCATTTAAGTTGGCATCAGAGTAACTCCAGCAAGGCAAACCAACATTTACTCTGTGGTTTGCTGTATTAGTGTTTTCGTCGCGAAAAGTCTGCGTATTTTCCTATCAGGAGTGCCTTCTGATGTCTAAGTATGACCATTATCAAGTACCTACTATTTATTATAAATAATTTTTATAAACTTGTAATCAACGTTAACAATTGAAACCCAACAGTCCCTACCCTTAACACATTGATTTCATTGGTATATAATGTAACTTGTAGCGAAATACCAAACTAAATGATGGCGTGCGCAAATTGTCACACAAAAGTTTTTTGCAGACGCAAACGCATCCCACCAACAGGTTAACCGTCGACCATTTTGCTATCATATATTTTAGTAAAATTATCCCTTCAGACTTTTGAAAGTTTCATACCGTTCTTACAGAAATGTATTTTGACAGTGTATCCTTTAGCAAGTCAGACAAATACTGGGCTACACGATAAAAAAAACTGTCTTTTATACAATGCTATCGCCCACTTTTTAAACTAGGTTGATTGCGACCTATTTAATTTTAGCAAAAATTGACTATTTTTTTTCAAAAAGTTGATTAATATTTCCGCTGTTGATGACACATTTTCATCGCATGCTTGAAAGATATAGCAAAGTATTGATGACAGTCTTAATAATTGAAATGATAGAGAAAAGGCACTAGAGGGATAGAAAATATGGCACCACTGGGACGCGTGACCCATGTTTTCCTAGCATGTGCTCTACCAACTATATATCTTTTTTTCTAGTGTCATTTCTGAAAAGATATTTCAAATTCTCTCCTCTCGATTATAATTTGAAACGATATACTTTCCACCATTTTATAAAGTGGTGCCTTGATAAATCCAAGTGTTCGTTGATATATTTCATGTCTCCTTCAGAACATTTCTCTCCTCGTCCACACCAAATACTTTCTCTAACGATATCCAGGTGCAATCATTCATTGAAAATAATCGAAGCTGCTAGAACTAAACCATTAAAATTATTAAATGGATCATTTTTACAGAAGTAACGTTTAAATTGTTATTTTCTTTAAAACATATTACAATTTTTCACTGCCGTCAGTAGAATTAATTCACTTTCGTATGTTTTCCAAGTCTAAATTCTCTCATACAAGAAGTTGACAAGATGTCACTGCCCGCATTGAAATTGGAAAATCTCCTGAAACTTGTGATCTTGTTGAAGTTGTGGTAGATTATAAGAAACAGTAACTGTTTAGCTCTACCCCTTTCTGTGTTCCTAGAAACTTTAAGAACCAATTAAGGTGGTCAAAATGTGGTATATGCAAATACTTGGACGCTTTCGTTTGGGATATTGACAAAGATTATTGTTCACCTGGATCTATTCAGCTAATCTGCAAGAAGTTAACTTCTGAGAACCGCATCTTTGAAACCAATTTGTCCAATAAATGTACAAGCGCTTTTTTTATCTCGTATACCAGATAACATTAATAATTTGCAAACTGTACACTACCTACTGGTCATACTCGTCTCTCTTTTTAGAGAATACTACAGGGCTTGTTTGAGTTTCAGCCTAAACCCCCAAACGTATGGATGAATTTGGCTTTCTTGACCTAGGGTGAGCGCCACCGTTGAGGTCAAAGTCAGCAAATTATGTATACTTGCGTATTACGTTGTAACAATAACTGCAATTTTAGGGATGTCATGTTTTACATACTAAGTGTATCTTTTTGTCCAAAATAAACAGCTTCATAGAAGCAAAAGCGGAACAGGAATGGTAACCAGAAATTTTTATAAAGTATCAAATTTGAACTTGGGATAGCACATGTCATGGAAAAGGTGAAAAGGAATGCTGATAGGACCTTTCGGGATTTTCATTATCCTGTTTAACAAATGTCAGCTTGAACGTCTTCTACAACATTTTAGGGGTATCTGTTTGAGCGATAAAAGACTGCTGCCAAACATTGATGTTAAACAGAGTAGTTAATACTGGTTGGATTTTACAATTTCCAAACAAGAATGAATAGGTAACTACACAACCGGTACAGAATAACTAGTAAGTCCCCAGGCGCATGAAGTTGTATTTTGTATTGAATAACTATTTTGAAATAAATTACTAATTAAAGACATTTCACTCTATGCATTACGGGAGTTATACACTTGAAAGTGGTGGATCCAGCAATTGGTGGTATGGGAGCAAATTTTAAAGCGGTCAGTTTCAACGAAAGTTAAGAATGAATTGCATGGGCTTCCTCTGCAATGCTCTCCCAGTCGCCCGCATCCACACTCTAATCTTCCCCTAAAGAATATTCTGCAATGTTAGTTTTAACAAGAACACTAAAGAAATAGAAAATATGTCACCACCGGGGTTCGAACCCGAGACCCACGCTTTCGCGGTGTGCGCTCTTCTAACTGAGCTAGGTGACCTCCAATGTTAACGTATTCTATTTCTCTAGTCCCCACATCGGCTCCTAATCATCCACCGGAGGACATTAACATTCAGCTCAACGCAATTGGAGACCAGCCTCGCTAGGCCACGTGACTAGGCCACGGAAGAACTGCCCTCCGGCCCGTCTATCTATCCAAAGGCCACTGGAAGTTAGAAAGTAGATGGTGACATAGTTTCTATCTCTTTAGTATTTTTTTCAAAACGAACATTTCAAATGATCTCTTTTCGACGAATAGTCTGAAAGTTAGGAGGAATACTGGCTCGGAACCCCCAAAGGAAACATGGGAGGAAACCATATAACGGCATCTCACTCCATCCCAGCATTAGTTAATAACGAAAGAACATGATTTGTTTTGTATTCTGTGATTGTCTGCTCTTAACACACCAATTTCGTGTGATGGCTTGTATTGTAAGCATGTGTCTGACTTCAGCAATCAGGTCGCTCATTCTATGAAAAGTTTTTGGAACGTCCCCATATGCAATTACATCATAGGCCTAGCCTAAAACATATACAATCTCTCTTACACAAAAACTGCCCACTGCCCTAACTTTTCACTCCAGTCACAGATTTTCACCTAAAGAAGAAGACAGGATTCTGTTAGTGCATTCCACGCAGTACGGTCCTCTGGGGCTTATCAAAACAAGTTCCCTGACGTGAATTATCCATGTACAGTACTTTCTCAGGAATCATCAAGTCGTTGAACAGCCTTTTTGTCTTAAGGGCAATTGCCCTCTCTTTATCTTGTATAAAAGAAGTACTGCAGCAATTATTGTATTCTAAACTTGGCTCCATCTACTTCAACACTCAAAACTTATCTAGCAACCTCCGGCTAAACAACTTCTTGACATATTTGGCAAACACCTTGTCGTAGTGCCGAAATGGGAAAGAGCATGGCGTCAGTACGTGAAATAGATACATTTCGAATGGCACTTGCTTACTATTTCTTTAGAAAATAGGAAAGACTTCCTGTTCATCTCCAAATTTTTCTCCTGGGATTATTATGTTGGCATACATAGTTCTATTAATATTGTTCCATCTAAAACTTAAAAGACGGTACCATTACAATATTCGCATTCACAAACGTCTTTCAGCATTACCCAACTACCTCAAAAAGTTCTCCAAACTGTAAATTTATTCATTTATCAAATTTTTGACGTAACTAGTAACTTACTTATGTTCTTTCCTAAAAAAACATTTTATACATACTCATACTTCAAAACAATATGTCGTGATCATAAAATGTATACATAGTTAAGCAAAACTTTATTTAAAAAAGGAATCAAACAATAAACATAATACTTCTGTGCTCTTTGGTCTCTGCAAGACCTCTCCCGACGTCACGGAGACCATGTTGTCTTTCCTCAACCAAAGATTTATCTCAAATTAGAGAAGTGCGTCTGACTCGTCCTTAAACTTGTCCATCTCTGATCACTAAATTTTCTTCCAGAATTTCTCCTTCCATTAAATCTTCTGAAGCCTGATTTTCTCCCTTGCATCATTTGTAAATCTTTGCACTTTGTCTACTCTTTCCCTGCTTTCTATCTTTATCATATTCTGGGCTCTTGAAAGACAAGACGTTTCCTACTCTCATGGAGTCCATTTTGCCTTTCCTCAAACCAAGATTTGTCTCAACTAAAACAAATACATCTTACTCGTCCTTAAACTCTAGTCCATCTCTGGTCAATAAATTTTATCCCAGAATTTTTCCTTCCTCCTATTTAAATCTTGTGAAGCTTGATTTTCTCCTTTGCAACATTTGCAAACCTTTACACTTTGTCTATCCTTCTTAATATTCTATTCTAACAAGTTTTCATATGGGTATTCGTAGTCTTTTTTATGTGTTACTTACTACAAAAAAAACCTTGCTACGTTTATGCATCAATAAGCATAGGAGCAGAAGGCGCAGTGATTTTCCCGTCCAAAAACTCCAAAATATACACATAGTAAACTCTTTGAAGAATGACTTAGTGCTTGAATTGTACTACAACCATTTTCAAAAAATATCTGCATGCCCAATTAGCTATAAACATAAATGAACATTTGTTTTGCAATTTGCAACCTCACTGGTTCCGCTCCCTTTCCAACCTCACTAGCTCCCCTCCCTTTGCAATTTCATCTGCACCCCAACAGTAAAAGCTATCACGGGAATGCCCTTGAGTTACTGATAAATAGAACCAACTACATCCTTGTGACCCTATCACTCTGGAATATTGTTAATTAGTGCCCTAGCAATTAACCTATCTCGCACAATGTATAAATAATACATGATGTCCTCGTTACACCAATAAAGGTCAAAACGAACATAATATGGATTAACTACAAGTTTCCTGGGGAAGATTTTGCAAAGTTAATCAAGAGGATAAAACGTAATGGTCTCGAAGTCTTAGCTCTCGAGGGGCAATTTCCATTTGCACAAGTCCTGACATCTTGACATCAGAAGGATCTAGTTTTACAAATCCCGTCAAACGAGACTTTTTTCATATCTAAATTCGACTAAAACTAGATATTATTCGAGGAGCTCTTGTTGAGACAGTTGCTTTTTGAAATTCTGGTCACATGCCTTGCAGCATAACAACACAAAAATGCCTGCTAATCTCCAAAAGTCAAACCATACCATTTTTTCCTCTTGGATTTGTCCGTCAAAAAAGCTGGGGCCAGAAATGGTTGCTCAGTTTAGAGATACTCTTGCTACCCACTTACAGACTAATGCACTCTGTCCCACCAAAAACAAATTTGTAAACCAAACCATTTAAACTAACTGAAAAAATTGACATAGTCATAAACGTTTCTTAATTATAGACAAACAACCTTAAAACACACATAATTAAAACCAATTAGCCGTGTTCTGGTGCGTCTAGTTCAATCTTTTTAAACTATTGCAGTACGTTTCATAGAAAGGTGCCCCTGCCTTCCCACTAAACAGATGTCTTATTATGCATTCTACCAGAAATGTTTTGCAGTAAAGTTATAAAACTGTACGAATAAATGCTAATAATTTTGCTAATACTTAAAAATGTATGCTAATACTTAAAAATATCCGTTTTAATAATATCTTTTAACATCTCAATAATGCTGACGACATTACATCGTGTCCACCACAACACAACACCGAAATTACTCGACGTTGCCCTTACGGGTCGAAAAATAACCACCTTAAAAACTCGAGAAAGATTCATAAAATTGTTACATGTCTTATTTGTTTTACTTCATCATTATATATTTTAGCAAATAATAATATCGAAAGAATTTAAAATTGTGAAGTCAAAAAGTTGAGTCATGAGATTCAAATCGATTTTCTTCAGTTAACTGGTTTTCAAAACCAATGAAACCCAGCTTTGGTCAAAATGAAATCCTTACAGCTAAAAATATTTTCTGCATATGGTCCTCAAATTGACAACCATAAAATGAGCTGTAACTGGAGGGGTTCTGACAACTACCTCCTCTACGTATATGATAATTAGAAAATTCGTTGTTTTGGACACTTGACAAATGTGCTTACAGAGATGACTTTATGAGCGATATTTACTCAATTTTTGACCGTAATAACTCGGTGGATTGTGACGGAATAACACTGTTTCTAGGTTTTACTAAATATTCCACCCGCCTGCCAGTATCTGTCCTGACAATTCGAGAGTTTCGAAGACCCAATAAATGAGACAAAAAATTAGGGACCACAAAATGTTATGAACTTAACTGAAAATTTTGGGCCAGTTGAGCATAAAGAGGCTACATCTAGCTGTAGATTGAATCTTAACTTTTCTAGGTTCTAGAGAGATCTCCATTGATGACCCATCTATGTATTTTTTGCCCTTTAAAGTTTAAATAGGCCAGGGTTCAAGCACAAGCGACAACAACGTATGTATTTCGATGCATTTTCTGGGAAACGTTTAAACAATCGAATAGGTCAGCGACAATAGTTTTACAGCAGGCCTGGTCGTCTAGGCTTCTTGAACCATCCTACTTGGTTTTATATATGATGGTGTAGTGAACAGATCTGTCTATCTAGAGTTATCCCTGTATACTAAAATGGTCCAGGGGCCGAGTATAAGAGACTAAAATTTTTAAGTTTATACTTTAAACAGTATTCTCGTTGGGCTAGCTGCGCACAAGAAAACAGGTCAAGTGCTGTAGTTCTACTTGTAGACTGAGTTGCACTGTTACTAGGTTTAGACGATTTGGTCTACTAAACAACTCCAGTTGCCTGCTTGTATCTTCAGAGAAGGAAATGGCTTAAAGACGAAGTACCTGAGCCTTGAGACAGATTTTGCTACCAGCATAGAAATTTCCGAAAGCTACTAGTGCAATAAGAATAGGTCAAATGCTGCAGTTTTAAATTATAAACTAAATTGCGTTGTTGCTAAGCTGAAATTGATTTGGGTGCATATAGAACTGTCGTGTGCGAGCGAAGGCCATATTGTGAAGACCAGTACCTGACTCGTGAATGATAAACAATCCACCTTCCATGTTTTCAATGAATACACGACTATAAACTGCTTGTGAAACTACGCTGGGTGAGAATGACAACGTTTGTAAAAAAACCCATCTCAGTTTAGCGTTCTATTATACAACCTCTTCCGGTCTAAAAGCTTCATCTAACGTTCTCTATTGGTATCAAATTGCAACACCAGGCAAACCGTTGAAAAATAAGCGCGATTTAAGGTAGTTCATATGTCTAAGATACAAAATGGCCAAGAAGGACCAGCGGCAGGCAGCAAATAGGTTTAGAATGATAAGAAGGCTGAATTTGAACAGCATAAAAACAAGTCAGCAAGATGCAAGGGTACAGTAATAATGCAAGAAAGAGGAATGTAAGGATATAAAATGAACAAAAAGGCCTCAATGAATAGCTTCGTGCTTGAGTTCTGGTAAAAGGGGAATTTTAAATCAAGTTGAAGAACACCCTGACATGGGTGCATAAGCAAGTCAGTAACAGGGAAGGCTTAACGTGCTATGTTTTAATTCCTTGTTTCCCGAGGATACAAAATAACTTGACATCAAAGATATAACATCACTGACCCTTGCATGCTCATCAAACAGTTACAGCATCCTTACGATTGTAAAAACCCTCCTGACATATGCCGCTAACAATGTGAGCTGGTCGTGGCTTCGAACTTACAGTCACGACAACAAGACAACTCAGGGGTCAGATCTTGACCTTCTAAATTAGGTTTCTACAAGAGTACTGTCATTAGGGAGTGACTTTCGTCTTTGACAGGTGTGTAAGGAGGAAGAAGAAGACCCAAGGTTACAAACTGACCAAGCTCATGACCAATGTTCACTGTTCAACCATTACATTCAACGACACAAAACGACTTGATCTACAAAAGTAGTGTTAACCTCCAGACTAGATCCATCCCGATCAATCACTTTAATTTTCCAAATAAAATCAAATACGTTTGCTCTAATTTAACATTCTCTGTACGAAGAAAATGAGATTGCAATAAGAAAAACCAATGGAGCATCACTCACTTTCAAGTGGCTTGATCTCTCAAAGTGGGGAATTATACAATCGTGTTATTATTACTGTGAGCCAGGAACTGTGCCATGTGCTCAACTTCTCGTTCACAACATCCAGCTAACTGAATTGCATGAGATCTTTGAAATATCCTCATCAGATTATTTAATAGCGTTGATGATATTGTAGCTGTTCGTTGCAAGATAAAGTCTATGTAACGACTTTTTGGCAGAGGTCAAAATGGCTGCACTAAAGTGCACAGTTGAGAAACAACGAAAGTCTGAATCAGGGGGATAGAAAATGACTTTTGAAGTGTCTCGATGAGACAAATCTTCGCTATTTTCGTTTAGAATCCTACTGCAAAATTGGACACTTTGTTGCAATTATAAACTGAACAGTATGCCTATATTAAGGCCAGAAGTGTTGACGTCACATAAGCCAAGTAATATTCCAGGAAACGATCATCGCACCTAAGATCGTTAAGTGTTGCAGAGAGAATAGTAATATTTGACAATAATTAGCCACGTTAAGATGGAAATTCTCTACAAATGCCTTAATTAGAAAGGATTTTAAATTGTGTCTAAGATGCATGTGACTACAAGATGCGGCTTCAAGCAACAACGTTAAACAGAATGACAATAGAGCATCGTTTCTAAGTTGATCAGCGCCCACCAAAAAATCGAATCACTATTTGGCAATAATTATTTGCACGTACGTGTAAATATAGTACCAAAGCCTAGATGTGAATCAATTTACATTCAATCTGGAATGCATGTGACAATCTACATCAGCGTTAAACAGGCCCCCAAAATAACTTGCGATCAAAACAGAAAAGGCCAGGCTTACCTTCTTTCCTCATCCCAACCTTTAGACACTTTTTCAATCTGCAATATTGGCATTGATTTCGATGATGCTGATCGATCGGGCAATTTCTAGAAGCCCGGCATGTATACGTTAAGTTCCTTCTGACACTTCTTTTAAAAAAACTCTTGCATCCTTCACATGTGAAGACACCGTAATGCTTCCCTGAACTTTTATCTCCACAAACAGCACACTCCACTTGTTGTGTTTTGTCGCCATTTTCTGATCCATTTGATCGCCAAATAGATACTGCCATGTCCTAAGGAAGAAGACATTTTCTGCATCAAGTTGGTGCGCATGAAATGAAAACAGAATCAGACAGAAGAACACAATAGACGGATTTAGTGCGATGTTAATCTTTCAGTTTGAGATTTACTACTCCTCGACTCCTATTTGTTTGATCGCTTCTGCAACAATGCGAACTCTCAAAGAAGTCCCTAGAATGGATCGAGTAGTGGATGATCGAAAGAAATTCACCTACCGGACTTGAGGAATCCTCGCATTTTGGAGTTTCCATTGCTCCCAAGAGAGTTTCGTGACCTTGAGGGCAGTTGCGGTAGTGGCAGTAATTTTGAGTTAAACATAGCGCACCCTGGCTGTTTTGCACAGGGCCGACAGTAATCAGGCAAGCGTGTCACTGTCTGAATCTATGAACTTTGACATAATACGGGCTGACCAAATGATCCCTAAACCAGGGTCACAACAATACAAGAAATATCACCTCTGACGCAATGCCTGGCTTTGTCACAGGTAAACCAGACGCTGCGAACAAATATTTGATCGCAAGCAAATACGTCTTCCCAGCAGTGATAAATTTTTCCCCTCCCACTTTCACTTTTTATTCATTTTCTATTTCAGTAACTTGGCAAACTGGGGTGGTCTACTGTCCCAGGTGGTGCCCTCTCCTCCAACAAGTTTCTTTGAGAAATATTTCTTTAATTAGTGAATGTAGTGTGATTAATACCATAAAATGATATCAAATTTGGACTGACGTAAAAATCTTGTATTTGCATCTTCAAAGAGACACTGTACCCCTAAAAGGTTAGCTTTTATAACGTAAGCCCCACCCCTTAATAAATTTTCCTTTGTAATGGTAGGTCTTACTATATTTTAATCCAAGTTTTCATACCGAATATAAAAATTGCGATACACCATGTTTCTCGATATAAATTAATTTCCTACTACCTACTGAGTGGAGGAGAAACTCGATGGAGAAGCTTTTGGGCCTGATGGTCCATTGGTTGAGACGTTGGTCTAGTAATCATGAGGTCATGCGTTCGAAATCACCTCAGTGCCCTAAAATTGCAAGCTATTGTGATAATGCTTCACCCTTTAAGAATTTATATAATTGCAATGTGTCTTTTGAGAATATATGTATATATAAAATTTGCGAAAGATTGACACTAAAACTCTCCGCCTTAGCTTTTGAGCCTTGATGGCTCAATGGTTGAGGCGTTGGTTAAGTAACCATGAGATCGTGGATTCAAATCCCGTGAGTGCCATTAAATTGCAAGCTATAGTGGTAATGCTCCACTCTTTGAGAATTATATATATATATAAACGATATACGTATCTGATGTACTTTCTATAAATATTTATATTATGATTACCTTTATATAAAAATTTATTATAAAATAATACATATTAATAATATTGTAAAATAAGATTACAAGATAATATATTATTTATAGATATATAGATACTTAGATACATTGATTGATAGACAGACAAACAAACAAACAGACAGACAGAGAGACAGATAAATAGTTTGATTTTCTTTTCGGTGATAGCATAAGAAAAGATGTCGTGAAAAAAACATTTTAAAATTATGAATATAACCTTTACGAAACCCTTTTCTGAAAACAGATGCTGTCAAAATATTAAATTGTATGTGATTTCACGAAGGCAGGTCCAAATGATGTATTCCAAATTTTAACTGATATGTGTCAAGCTCGGGAGTGCCTTACAACTACATGTTCTCTTTGCCTACCTTCACCTTACGATGAAAATTACTCTCTGTTTGGATTCCTTGTTAATTTTAGAATATTGCATCACATTTTAGTGGCCAAAGAAAGCACAGATTTTTTATCCCCGAAAATGGGTTTCGTCAAAAGAGCAAGGACGTGCCTATAGGCACGTTACAATATGCAGTAATCGACACAAAAATTAAAACGGTAGTAGGGTCCGTAGCCATCAATAATCACCCGGGGCGGAGTCAATATAATAGGAGGCAAGGTCAAAGAATTAAAGGCAAAATCAAAGCTGCTGTTTTATGACTGAAGTGACCAGAAGATGTGAGGTAGGGCTGTTATTGAGGAGACAAATACAGATATTCTACAGTGAAAACAATATTGACATATTACGACTATCCCTTCTTTCCTTGATTATCAGAACTGACATCCATAGGGAGCTGATAGTAACTCATTCTGGATAAAAAGCTTGTATCACATAAAATGCCACCGTATTGGCAAGGGAGGCCACTCTTTTAACTTCCTATGCTATCAACATCATCAACAGATTGTCCTTTGGATGTGGGGGTAATTTTGGGGTTCACAGCCCCTTAATCCTTCTGCTCAATAACGGCGTCTGCTCTCAAAAATGTTTGGAGGGACCAACTTCTAATGTTCCATCAACAATCCTAATACAATGACGTCTTTAACGTAATTACAGCGAATGGATGAAAGTAAGCAAGTTTAAAAGGCTTGAGAGGATTTTAAGAAAACGAAATACAACTACTTTCCAAGTCCGAAATTTTCTTAACAGACTTGGACGAATTGAAAATTTGATCTTAGTAGCACAGCAAGTCCCCCATTTCCCCCTGGCACTGTTACTTACTTCTGCCTACAGCGGATTGTAACCAGTGGCAATGGTTATTGTATCTGTCCCTTATTAAGAGAGCAGCACCAACTAGAAGAACCCGAAAGGGGCTGTAACATGTTATAGGACGACATGTTATGGCATATAACGTAAAATAGAACCAGTTCAAAGGACAAGATAACTTCGTCAATTCAGTTTACATCTGTTCTGTCTTTCGTATTTCAGACTTTTAATAACAAGACGCCTGACACTAAGAGAGCTTAAACAAGAACTAATAATAACGAGGGGGGGGGGCTAAATTGAATGTGGATGGTATATAGAGAATGAAAGCTGTCTTTGTTAGTCTGCTTCTCAAACTTTACGCATAACATCCGCATTCTGAACCCGCTGCCCACCTCTCTCTGGTAATCCCCTTCCATAAAATGGTGACGTTTGTAAAGTTTGATTAAAAAGATTGGTTGAAAAATATGAAGAGTAGATCAATCTCAATGGTGATCCCCTCCCCTGGGTAACCACTTTTCCTTTTGGAAAGAAGGGCCCTGGGGAATGGCACCACTGCTTATCAGGGTGTCAAATTGAGAGATTGCTAAATTGCGGGAGTAAATCATTGATCAGTAAACGTTTGTGTTGAAAGAAAACAATTTATTACAGACCCCTGACAAAGTAGTAAAATTAGGAAATGAAATTGCACAAGACGTTTTGGGAGTATGACACCCTCAGGGCTTTCAACATCCGCGTAAACGAGAGGATGTACAGTACATCGTTGAAAGATAGCAATCTAATGAATGAATTCTAAGAGGTTATGGGTAAAACGCCAAAAAGGAAACTACAATTTTGACAACTTTTCGTCTTATTCCAAGACAATAACAAGCTGGATGTTACACAAAGTCAGTACAAAGACCTGAAGTAGTTTCCTTCTTGGCGCTTTACCAACAGTTTACCGGTATTGTTTTCACCATTTCAAAAATATATCAACTTACTCATGTCCTTAGAGATCATTAGCTGTTCAGAATATCATGGTCTATCCTTATTAGAGGCCTGACTTACTATTGTGGGCTTCTTGGTTGCACGTATTTCAAATTCTTGTGCAGTCCAGTACGTGATGTGGATCTACGAAAGTGCAATGAAGGTCATAGATTACTTCACTTTTTACTAAACGTGTTCGAGGAGTGAAATGTACATTGTAGATACATTTAAAAAACAGTGTCTAGAAAACAATTTCAGAATTGTCAATTTGTAATATAAGGAATTTGAAAAGCACTCTAAACTGGACAAATTAGTAACCAGATCCCTTCTCTCCGTCTAGGCCCTTAGCCTGCCAATGCCTATAAGGGTGGTAGCAAAGGCCTATGGGGGGGGGGGGAGAGAGAAGGTGAAATTCGTTAAAACTTTGGAAATTCAATTATTTATTTATTTATTTATCTATTCATTTATCTCTTTATTTTATTCATTCATTAATATATTTATTTATTTACTTATTTATATATTCATTTACTTATTTACTTATTTACTTTTATTTTTATTTTTAACTAGTGATTATTCTTATTGTGGATTGAGTATGATAATTTACGAGATTGCTGGTATTGAAAAATTGCTTTACATCAACCGATATCATCAAGGCATTGACTGATAATGAAAATTAAAGCAAAAAATTCCAAGACTATAATTCATCATGGGAAGGGCCAAACTTTACATGAGGGGACATGGACCCCTAATCCCTCCCTTGGCTAAAAGCTTCTCCCCTTTCCTCAAGACTTTTCTTATAAAGGCAAAGATTGCATCTAGTTGCATAGATTAAAACATTGGTGCTTAATCGGCAGTTTACAGTACACATGCCCCGCATAAAATTACAAAATGGGTGGAATACTCAAAAAATCAAGAGCAAGTGTTTGGTTTAAAGAAAATAGAAACTTTTAGAGGTCAAAATTTAATTTAAATTGAAAAGAATAGGTTCATTTTTCACACAAACACCCGCCCTGTTTCCCATTATATATCTTGTGCTTATTTGGACCTGGGCGTGAAGCCACAGGCGCTATACCAGATAAATACGGTAAATATAGCAATTCCTTGATGACTCATTATTTTGGGACGATTACTATCATTGTAAAAGCCCATCTATATGCAGATTCCCCTTTTTCCCTTTTCAATTTTTTGATTGTTTGTTTGTTTAGGGTTTTGTTGGTTTCTTTGATATTTGGTGTTGTCAACCTTTTATAAAGCAGCAATAAGCTATTTCATGGGTTAAATATTGGGACTTGGTAGAATTTCTCGAGTTAAATCCAACAAAAGAGGGACGGGTGGTAAGTTTCTCTGGTAACGAGCGAAGTTAATCGGACCATATCTTTAATTTCGCGGTTAACATGGTCTTTATGATATGTTTTTCTTAACTGGAAGTTACTTGCTACGTTAGCAAAACTCATCTCAATTCGCTACCAAAAGAGCGTGCTACCCTTTTGGCAGGAAATACCAGAAGGACTCAAATTCCGCACACCCTCTACATACAGGTGTATATGCCACCAGCAGGCGAAAGACGAGCACCCTCGTGCCCTTCCAACCGCCTTGTCAGATTTCCGAACTCCTGAGGGGAAAACGGTTGACCTTTGTAAATGACGAAGTATTCGATCTTCGATCGTAAGCATTTAAGGTCAAACTCCACTTTTAGAAGTGTTGCTCAACCCGTTGCATTACACGAATAGCAACAAACACCTCAAAATTCAGTAGCCCCGCCAGTAAACAAATATCCTCTACTACAAGGCACTGAAACTGCTATGTCAGTGCCAAGAGCTCGTAAATATCTCTGCATGCCTATCATGAGCATCTTGTTGTTTTCTCAATCGATTCTGCTTTCTCCAGAAAAAAGCGCTTATTCAAAGATATGCATGCATGAAGTGATACATTGTGAGCGACTAGATTTAAATATTCAGAAAATCTGCATACTTCAGGATAAGTGCAAAGGTTTCTTGCAATATGCACATTTCAACTATGAAGTCTTCAGCCCGTCTCTTCCAGACAACATGGTTTGGTTTTGACACTAAAATGTTAGAACCTGCTTCATGTCTACAATTCACTTTATCACCAGCATCACAATGATACAAACATTCACAAACGGATCGACTCACATGCTACCTGTCGCGTTTGAGAGCCTCACAATGGTACTAGTATAAAAGTTTACTACGATTTTTTACTCCTCTCAGTCAAAATTCAGACTGGCGCTCGAATGACTGCTAGCGCTCAGACAGAGTGTGAATGGCCCCCCTGACTTACACTTGGATTTCCATCCCTGAGAGTACCACTAACGTCGTGTTGTTATGGTTACATTGACCATATTTGGCAGCTAGTGTCAACACAGTTCAAGGGCTTCTTTCACAGGTGATAATTATCGTACCTTTCCAGACAATAGAGATGTCTGGAAACACAAACGATTTCGCTCTGCTGTTTGTGCGCAAACTATGGTGTCAGACGAATATGGACGGACGACGGGCTCTTGCAAAATCGTTTCCTTTGCAGGTGAGTGATTGTAAATGTTAACTCGAGACCACGACAAAACAATTGCAACGAGAAGGAGGCATCAGATGGGAAACTTAGCATCAACGCTTTTCACACAGCTCAATTTAACTGTAAAACTGCCAGGCGGGGGATGCAGTGGCCTGCGGACACTGTTGTCAATCACGCTTTTGAACGAAGACAAGCCCAAATTTCTTGTATTTGGCCGTTTGGAAAACTGATTGGGAGGGGGAAATAATATCGCCGAGACATTGAATTTGACCGAATTTGGCCGTTTTCTTTTTCAAATGCGTGGAGTTGATTCCAAAAGAGGGATGTGGATTTTGGCACTCGGCTTGCCCAGATACAGAATTTCAAACTGCTGTTCTTGAGCATTGCCTTGCCCATATGACTTTCTTTAAGGGATTGTATCCAACTGCAATTTTTTGCTTTATCGCTGTTTTGCAGAACCCCCATCTCTAACAATTTGCAGTTATCATCATGCTGTACATTCAAAAATGTCTTAGTTTCTTTCATACAAAGTAACAGATGAAGCCTCCAATAGCCAAATAATTGCAGTGCTGAACTGACCCTTTATAGGCCACTACACTTATTTTTTTTATAAGAAACTACCTCAGCGTCCAGCCCTCGAAGTTTCTTAGAATATTAACCTTTTGAGCCCTCTAAGTTTCTTAGCAGTTTCTTATTCTCAGGTACCAAATAGAAGGGGATAGAATACGGGGGGGGGGCTGGAAAACAGCGGGGGTCCAATGCATATTATAAAGGATGAAGCAGACCCAGACAAATAAAAAATGCTTTGGATCACAAACGAAACTTTAGTCAAGAATGCAAGATCATGTCAACACAATTTATCTCGTCCTCAATTAGGGTACCTTCGGTTTCAGGTTAGCCTGTTCATGAAATAACCCGTTATCAAACTGTCTAAAACTTCCTTAGAGCAGCCCCATCCAGCTCTCGAGTTTCTTAAATTTGGGGGGAGATTGATCCCTGGTTTCTTACAAACTGGTTTCTTATAGAAAAAAAATAAGTGTACCTTTCATAGGCGTCGATCAGTGTTTAAAAGCAAGGGGTTAACTACTTAACTCAAAAGGGGTACAAAATGTCTGTTTAAACAATAGGATTTCTTACGGATTTTTATCAAAGCGACATAAAAGCCACTAGATATCTTGAGGGTGGTCCACCCCTCATTAAAAGTACAGGGCCAGAGTGAAGAACGTTGGACATCATGCGACGTCATGACGTATTATTTCAGTTTCGGAATTCTTAGTTCCCTGTATTGATGTCCAATTTCTGTGGAGAAGGAAAATGTGCCCCTCACCACTCGCCGATCGTCGCCCATTACCAGTTGATAGGCATCAGTAGCCAGGGAAATCCCTGGGTTCATTTGTTGAAAATCTATATTTTTCTCTGAATGAAATGACACGCAGTATACCATTAATGATTCCTGTCGCTAATAGGAATTTCTTGCACCCAGGCGCGTAACAACGGTAGTTGGGGCCCATAGGACACTTTTACCATGGGCCCCCCCTGGCAAATTAGTGCAAAGCGAGGACCTCCACTTACATAGTGAGTGGCTATACAGCTGGGATGTCTGGGGGCGATGTAAGGCCTTCCATGGGGGATCTGGAAAATTTCGCAATTTTGACTATATCATAGCCCTGAACTAATCGAACTGAGGAGTCAGTTTGGTCTTCATCAAAATTATGCATCCCTTTTCCAGATTCTATATTTGCCGAGGTAAAAATGTGCTAGATTGTAAATAGCCCAATTATCTCTTTTTTTTTTCAGGCATCGACTACGTCAATGGGAAGGCATATTTAATTGCATCTCAATCAATATTTAAATAAACTGATGGACAGAGAAAATTGCTGTCAAAAGTTCCGATCAGCTCTACTGATGAAAGCTCAATTGTTTTCATAAGAGATAAAAGCACATTGTGATATTCGTATCTTCAATGGCGCTCTTATTTCAGGGCGAGCCCTTAAAAGGGGGACAGGGATTGTAACTCTTTACATTTTCAGTGACTTTTCGATGTTATCTTTTTAAATTAAATGTATCGTTATCACAATAGCTTGGTTTTTAAACCAGGGAGCTGGGGAAATCGAACACATAGCTCCACTGATTCAAATATCTAAATCTGCCTCACAACTGTGGTGAGAATTTGTCAGGTCAATCTCTCCTCAGTGGGTAGATGGATATTGATTTATTGTCATTATCTTATATTTCTTTATATATATTTTGCTAGGATCAAGGTGGCGGATCCTATAACTGATCAGGTCCCCGTATCTAGCCCTGACTGCCCCCTTGAACTACCACTGCGAACTTTATTGCATAAGGCGTACAATTTCCAAGCAAAACCCGTCTTTCACACCCCTACTTTACAATGTTTTAAAGCGGCTGTCAGTTCGGCCAGATCTGCTGAAATGTCAAAGGTCAAATATTTCCTGTCAATCCAAAAAGCCGCACTAACCCAACTAGTTTCCAATAAATTCTCGACACTTGTTTCCAGTTTTATTGCCACAGGTTATATCCAAGGAACGATAGCGGACACGTGTTAAACCAACATGTCTGCATTTGTTCAGTGAAAGTGATGATGGTGAAATATGAACCACAATTGTTTGGATTTTATGGACTCAAAAGGGGTTATAATGTTTCAGGCACGTAGCAAATTACTGGCAATTTTTTGGAAAAAACCTCAAGACGTTTCAGCTCATCAGCGAGAATAAAACACTTCAGAAATGTGTGTATTAAAGGTTTTCCTTTCTTCTGAAATAGATGTGGACACTGTAACCGCTGCGTGGCACGGAGTGGCCAACAGAGTCGTTGAGTGAGGTCTAGAGGTCTAACTTGTCCAAATACGTTTTTCGTATCCATGGAGCAAGGCACCTGTGCCGTAGTTACCGGGGACCAAGGGCAAATTGCCTCTTTACGTCTTTACAAATCTGAAGTTTTGTCCCATCAATTCACTGGTAGATTTTGCTTACTAAACGTATTCGAATAATTGCGTAGTATTGAATTGCGCAAATACAAGTTTACTCTGTGCTAACAGCCAAGCCCGTTCCCGAGGTCAGCCTGCTCCTCACCCCTGTCAACTTTGAACATCGTTGCTTAGGTCCTGAATGAAATGTGTTCGCTTAGAATTTAGATTTTCAAGTTTATCCTGTAGCAGTACAGTACCTCTGTAGCCGTTCGGAAGGGAGGGGAGAGGTAACCAGATGATACAGAAAAATGCAATCATGATTAAAGGACAATAAATTTGTTACTAAATTATCCTCTACATTTTCATTCGCAAGAACGACATTACTAAATAGATAAATCACTTATTTAGCGTTAAGCTAATGTAAAGTAAAATGTAAAAGCTGCACTCTATTAAGAGATGAGAAGATGTGATGTGGAAGAGCACCAGATGTTCTTAGCCATGGTACAATGACATAGGGTAGCCAGTTCCTCCCTGCATTAAACCCTCCACAGCTAACGCCAGGTGCCCATTTAGACTGGGTTCGCAGTAGGAGTTTTCAGACTGATGGGAGAGCGTGGACTCGAGCCATCTACCTTCAAGGCAAGGCAAAGTAAGCCAAGGCTTGCTAAACCCGCTCTCTACCAACTGAGCTAACTCTCCTTTAGTAGTATACTTTCTGGTATTGGTGTAATACTGTATATGACTATAAATATGAGGGGTCATGTCTCTTGCCGTCGGTGCTGAGGGTCCTGAAGTAGTTGTGTGTATGTTGATAGTATATTTGCTAGTTTTTACTATGTATTTAGGATTGTGTAGGGTAGTTTCAATATTGGAGCACACTGCTTACCAGGACCAGATTGGTCAATTTTCTGATTTTGGTTTGTAAAGCAGGAGTGGGGAGGGGGGGTAAATCTCTCTCGGCATTTATTTTAAGCTTTTGCTCCCAAAGAAAACAGGCCAATGATCTGCTGAAACACCTAGTAAAATATAAGGGAAATATTGAGTCGCAGATAAGTGTCTTTCTTCTGCTTCAAGAAGTCAATCTACTAAACCTAAAACAACAAGTTTTACTATTACTAGTTATGCTTCTAGAAATAAAGATTTAAATATTTTGTTTTTAGTACATTTTTGAGCCAAGAAATATCGCTGTGCTCAACATTTGTCGGCCATCGTATGGTATCCTATTAATAAGTTAGGAATTAAATGGGCCTAACCTGTATTTTTTTGAAAAGACTACGCCTCTGGTCTTTGCACTCATCTGAAATTCTTACCTTGTCCTAAATCACCGTCGTACAGAGCGGAGTGGGGCATGGTACCATGGTCACCATTTGGCGCCTTGATCTACAAAGCAACGTTAACAAATTGTGAGTAAAAGGGCGTTATGATAATGTGAGTAGCCCTTGTGCTTTTAAACACTCGGTGTCCATATTAACTCTGATAAATAAAGGAATCGGTACGGACAGAAGAGAATTTGTCGCTCCTGTTCGAATACCGATGGCGACATAATTCGTTTTCTCTCGCACCCTGTTAATCCCCTCATTTTAAATACTCTCTTTTCAAAATCACTTCATATTATTGGAAAAAAGGCTTAATGTAAACTAGTAACAGGCACGCAAGCCGTGCATGATCATGCCGTATTAACACTTAAATGCTACGTCTGTGAGAATACCCCCTTTACACACAACTGAGTCTAACTGACATTGATTTTCCGGGAACAGTTTATAGGTGCAGGACAGGGAAGAATGGGTGGAATAATGATAGTCAAGAAAGGGGAATTTATGACCTAGAGGTAAAGGGTATGGACATCCATTCGACCTTTAATCACCTTTATGAAGTATTATTGCAAATTTTAAATGTAGGTCTCATTGACAAATGTTTCTACTTTGCGTCTTCTGTCAATTTATCGAAAATGACTTTATCGCTTTCGAGATATTTCGAGGATAAACAAAACTTGCAAATCAATGATGATGTACTTGATGTGGTGAAACACCACATTCCCACTCTTAATAAAGAAGTTTTTCATAATCATTGGGATCTAACGTAATTCAAAGATTACTGTCGTTTCATAAATAATCGTTATTACTTTCTGTTGCCTGCGAAGGACAACTTTTAGCCCACACAATGGTATTGATTAGGTAAACAATGGGGACGCAAAATCTTCTTTTGTGGTACATGTCGCATTTAGATCTCGATGTTGCAAATTATTGCTCAAAAGGTGCTTCTCCCTTCTAAAACTACTTGTAAATGTGTAACTGTGTTTTCATCTCTTTTGCAAATTAACTAAAGACCAAAACAGAATAAACAGACCCGGTTGTTCTATTAAACAGTATCAATCAACCAATCAAAACACTAGACGAATGCAATTGCGCGTAAACGTTGTTGAACGTCCATTAAGCAGTGCCAAGTTGGATTGGATCACGGTTATATATTTTTGTTTTATGCAACTTTCAAATTATGAAGAGAAAAGCTGTTAGAGGCAATCAAAGATGTTTAGGTTTGGAGAAAAAGAGACTATTTAAATGTACCGCAGTATTATCACTATTCTTACCAGAAGGATGTATAACCGACAAAAGGGACAGAGACCGACATGTATGGACAATATCAAAGACTGGATGAATGTAACATGCTATAGTGACATCCAAAGGATAGAAAGAGATAGGAACAAGTGGGTTGCCAACCTTCGTATCAAAGAAGGCCCTTAGATGGATAAATTTGTAGTAATTTTATCTGGTGGGTGAAATGAAGTTTTGCTACCTAGAGAATGTCTATTCCACTAAAGCAGAACTTTTCGAAATATTAGTACTACACTCCAAGAGAGGCCTCCAAAAGGAACGCTAGCACGTTGTGATTGTTTAGCTGTGTTTTATTGTGAGGTCTTATTTCCATCAATCTACCAATGGAGTTGGTTTGCAGCTCTTTTTATAATATTTAACTATGATATCCCAATGCTTAGTTGCATAAAGTTTTGAGGAAGGTTAAGGTCATTGAGAGGAAACATGAAAAACAACTCTTATCGTGTGTCATGGTAAACATGCAAATAGTCTGGTTGCTTATATTTAAAAAAATTTGGAAAAGTTTACATTCTCCCTTTATGTCTCTGCATAGAACAGAGCGTATATTAATTTTTTTTCGTATCTTTGACCTCAACGTGTACCACAAAAGGGTACGTTTACTGGAGCTCAGCACATTCCAGCCTGCATTCCACTATGCGAAAATTATCGTTCATTACGCAAATTAAAACATGAAATCTTTTTACAGTCATTGTCGATTCACCAGGTCAGGTTAAACTCTTGTGGAACACCTACTTATA